>JAJIBD010028310.1:0-28891 GCA_021461705.1 Cryptotis parvus
GGATCCCGACAGTGTCGGGAAGCGGGGATTCCTTCTACCTCCGAGCCGGCGGGGAATGGATGAAGACTCAGGAATCCGATGAAGTTTTAAAGGCTTTACTTATCACAGGTTCCAATATGCACCCGAAGACGGGGGAAAACCTCTGGACTCTGGGTTCCCAGCTAGGCCCCAGCCAGGTGCAGGCCAAGATGGCTGCCACCACGTAGTTGAGGCCCAAAAGAGAATGGAGAGGACAGAGGCAAAAATGTCAAGGAAGCAGAGAAATGGCAAAAAGGGGAAAAAAAGAAGGGCTTCTTTCTTCTTGCAGCTTATTTTATAGCTAGAAATCCTAACTCCCCAGCCCAGCCCATTCTGGGCTGGGCCACAGATGAAAACAGGAAAATAGCTCTATAGAAATGTAGCAACTTTAGGAGACTATCTGGCTGTTTACAAGGACCCAGAGCTAATTCAAAGCCTCCTAGCAGAGCTGGGAGGAGCATGTATAAATGTATCTTCCCCTGGGGAAGGGTCAAATGCCCTCAGGTAATTTCTCCCAGCACCTCACTCTAATATCTTGAGCCAAGATCTGCCTGGAAATGCCTTTATAGGGTAGAGAAGGGGGTTTCTGAGATGGCATGTCTCTGTACCAAAGACTAATAATAATGCCAGTTAAATATTTCTCCAAGCCTTCACAAGAGTCTCATCTACTTCATGGTAGTTTTGTATTTTAGTTGCCTTTGAGTTATCAGGGGAGCCATGCTTGCTTGCGGGAGGCAAACAGCATTTCTCTCTGGTCTAATTACTTAGAGATCCAACGTGGCCAGGCAAATATGCTGGTAAGATCTAGCTAGTCACGATGATTGTGGTAGCATGAGAGAATATTTTCCAGCCAGTATAGAATACATGGTCAGATAAAACTGCCACATTTAGACTACCCCCATCTATGAAGTGACCTGCAGGAGGCAATCCAGGACAGATGCAGAGGCCTAGGCTTTTGGTGTCCTGCAACAAGGAGGTATTAAAAATGCAAAAAAAATTTTGCAGAAACAATATCTATGCAATGGATTACTGGATTGAGGTACCTAGATCACCACTGGCCCTCCATATAGAGAAAGAAAGGGCAAAAGAGACAAATGAGAAGCAAAGGGGGCAGGAGTCAAGGGGATTCAGGTACATTGATGGTGCTAAGAAACAACTGAGCTAAATATTCAAACCACAGAGTCAACAACACTGAAATCAGAAGATCCAAAACCTTAACAACTGAACTTAGAAAGATGCCTTTCAAGAGGGCAGACTGGAAGCAGCTTAGGGAAGATACCGGAGAGAAACTAGAAATGCTACACGGAAGCTGACATTGGTGGTGAGGGATGGATGCTGGAATGTTGTATACCGAAAACCCAGCTATGAATAAGGTTGTAAATCACGGCACTCCAATAAAATAACTATTTTAAAAATCTGTGCAGAAAATTTATATTGCAATGATACTGGCAACCAGTAATTCAATGTCACCAACAAGGAAAACAAACAAACAAAATTCATAACCCATGGAAGCTGATGCCACCTCTCAGTTAATTCAGGTGTGCCATGTGGTTTTGAATTCTGTGCATCCCATTCCACCTAATGCAGAATGCCCCATTCCCAGTCTCCAGACTTGGCGAGTAGTTGCTGGCTGACCTTGACCCCAGGACCACTGCCACAGACATGCAGCAGCAGACACAATACACAACATCTAAATCCAATCATCTGCTTCCTGGGTCCCCAGAGGCCATGCTAATACTCTAAACCAAGCAGATGCATTAGCTAATGGTCAGCACAACAGCTCTACTCCTCCAGTCTCACTAATTCTAAGTACTGGTGGGTAACTGCAGATTCTGATATCTGTCCCAGAATAGCACCTCAATATCCCTGGTATGTAAAAAAGGAGTAACCAGACCTACACTTGCCTGACCACTGAAATAGCATCTCAAGGGCATGGAAAATTGTAAGAATAACAGATCATGAGCAGTAGCTCCTTAGCATAAAATAACCAATCAGATAACTGAGAGCCACAAAACTCTATAATGTGGGAAACAAAGGAATTCACCTGAACTGGCAGGCAGGCACACAAGTTCCAGCAAATCCTCAAGCTCAACAAAGATTTCAAGCTGTACTGAGAAGGATCTCTTATCTACACTCCATGCAATGGCACTGGAAAATAAGCAAGCACTGGAAGAGAACTTCAAACAGTTCAGAAAGAACTTATCAAGAGTATAAAAGTTCATCAGGGGCTGGAGTGATAGTACAGCGAGTAGGGTGTTTGCCTTGCCGTGACTGACCTGGGTTCAATCCCCAGCATCCCATATGGTCTCCGAGCACCATCAGGAGTAATTCCTGAGTGCAGAGCCAGGAGTATCCCCTGAGCATAGCCAGGTGTGACACCCCCAAAAAAAAAGTTCATCAAATGGAATTGAAGGAGTTAAAGAATGAATTAGCATGCCACAGCAGTAGGATTCAGCATTGGAGACTTGTATGAGCAACATTGAAACTTAAAAAGATAGTATAGGAGCATAAAAGAATGGAATGACATATTCAAAGTACTAAATGAAAAAAAAACTTTTAACCTAGAGTTCACTACCCACTAACAATTACCCATAACAAAGCTGTCATTAAGATGAGAAGGAGGGGAAAAAATCTTTTCAGACAAAACAAGAGCTGGCAGCATTTGTGACAACAAAACCAATCCTGCAGGAATTACTGAAAGGCCACCTATAAAATGCAAACAGGACACCTGCAAAATAACTTGCCCCTCCCCACCAATGGAAATAAGTACTCTGTTGGAGGACAGGTTTAGCTATTCTGGGAGTTTTGTTGTTTTGCTCACTCCCAGCTTAATCTACTTAAGCCAAAGTTCATTCTAATGAGACCTCTCTTCTATGAAACACTGCTAGAGGTGTGGCAGTTACAGAGGTCACCTTGATTGAATAACTTCTGACTTATACATCTACTAAGACTTCTATGTTTTCTAGATTGGGCACAGCTCCTCTTACACCCTGCACCCAGCGTGGGACAGTTTAGAATTTACCAGGAGACTACCACCCTGGCTACGTTGAGACTATAGGAAGACTATAGGAAGGATCATACTAGTTTGCTCTAAGCAGGCGAGTGTGACCCTTTCAGTACGCGATACGAGAACAAGATACTCAGAATCACCCTGGTGCAGATAATAATAAGAAGGACCTGTGGGTACCATCTAGATTACATGAAGCTCATGAAGTTAAGATGTATTACTTTATATCAGCCCCCTCTCTCTCTCCAGTGTTTTGCATAAGAGATAATCTCCGTAGAAAGGATTTGACCTTGGCATAACCTTTGTTTATACCTGCAATAGGGTGTGGCACTACACTCTGTTTAGAGTTCTTTGTTGACATGCCCCTCCCAGTTGGATTACTTTGGTGTATATAAGGGGCTGACTTGAGGCCTCTTCACTTTTTACCTTTTGACTTTGGACCTTTTAGCCTTTTGCTTTAGGCTTTTGGCTTTTTGCTCTTTGGCCTTTTGCTCCTTCTTCTGGGTAGGACTCAGTTCGGGTGAGATCCTATCTCTTTGGTGGAAGACTTAGGCTCTCTTGTATGGTCTAAGTTCAGACCAGAGCTAGAGTTTGTGCATTATATTGGATTGCTGTGGAAGAGCTTTTGTACTATTAAAAGCCATTTTGGAACTGCACGGATTCGTGAGTTTTCATCTGTTCTCCCGGCATCCTTGAAGGTAGAAGAAAACTTCTTCCCTGACACTGTCGAGGACCCCGGCGGCATTCCCGACAGTACGCTCTGTCAATAATTTCTCTGAATTTCAGTGGAATAACTCTCTAATAAAAAGGCACTGAGTAACTGGATATATCAATAAAGAAAATCCATCTATTTTCTACTTATGGGAAACACATTTACACTTACAGAATAAATGCAGGCTCAAAGTGAAAGTCAATGCAGACAAAAATAAAGTTGGAAACCCATAGTTTGCAACTATTTGATCAGACCAAATAGCATTCACCATAAAGCAGTTAGAGACAGCGACAGACATGAGATCAAGAAGTACTAACTCTTACCAACATTTATGCACCAAATGAAGAGTTAGCAAAGTTCATGAGTTTTTGTTCTAAGAAAACACATTGATGGGTACACAATAGCAGTGGGAGACATAAACATTCCACGTTTGCCAATAAACAGGCAAACTAGACAGACTATCTTTAGACAAGAGTTCCTAAATGAGGAACTAGAAACAGGTTCATGGACACAAATGGCCTCTGTCTCCCAAAAGCTGAATACGCATTCCTCTCTAGTGCACATGGAACATTCTCCAGAATAGGCCAGAGCTCAAATATACATAAATTTACAAATAGAAATCATACACTGTACCCACTCAGATCACAATGTCACGGTAACGCAAGTATACATTAACCATGAAATAGAATGAGAGAAAACTTCCAATATTGGGAGATGAACTATGCTAAATAACAACTAAATCAATGCTAAATAACAACTAGATCAAAGTGAAATCAAGAAAGAACTAAAAAAGATTCTTGAAACTAGTAAGAATGAAGATACAAGATATCAGAATCTATGGGACACAGAAGAAACTATACTAGGGAAAAATTCATAAAATGCAGACTTTACGATAAGAAAGAAGAAAGGGAAAAAGCAAATCAACAACCTAAACACACATCTCAAAATAAAAAGAGAGAAGGAACACAAAGTAAAACCCAAAAACAGTAGAAAGAGGGAAATAATAAAAGTTAGAACAGATCTCGGCGGCTAAAATCCACCAGGCTTCCGTGGAAATGGAGTTGGGATCTCATCCCCCACAAACTGCGCCCGGGGCCGTGTTGACCATGACCCAGAGACATAGACACACAGGGCAGAGCTGCTACCAGCTTTCCCTGTGGCACGTGGCGCAAATTGGCTGTGCGATAGTTTGATTTCTCAAACTAGTAGAAATCAACTATGTTCTGAGAAACTCAGAAAGTCAATGCAAGTACAGAAATAAGCCAAATTCGCCCATAACAAACCAGAAAAAAGTCATGAATTTATCAATATGATTGCCATATATGGGCTGGAATGCCCAATGTGATTGACTGCTAAGGGAGCAGGCATGGGGAAGGATGGGAAATGAGGGTCTCTGGTAGTGGGAACACACTGGTGGTGGGATTGGTGTTGAAAGATGAATCTTTCTAACATGTATTATGAAAAACTTTGTAAATCACAGTATTTTAATAAAAAAGTAAAATAAGATAAAATGAATTAGAGCAGAAAGCAATAATATAGAAACCAAGAAAGCAATAAAAAGAATCATGAAACCAGGATCTGGTCTTTGAAAAAATAAACAAGATAGACAGACCTTTACCTAGATTCATGAGGAAAAAAACATAGAAATGTCCAAATAAATTGGATCAGAAATAAAGGGATAAATTGAAACAGATTTCTCAGAAATTAAAAAATATAATGAGAGGTTACTATGAACAACTTTATGCTAGAAGAAATGGTTGATTCTCAGAGTCATGTAATTTCCAAAAACTGAAAGGTGGAAGGAGTAGAAAGCCTGAACAGGTCAATCGCAAATAAGGAAACTGAAACAGTAATTAAGAATCTTTCCCAAACAAAAAGTCCTGGTCTAAATGGGTACTTCCCTTACTTTATATTTTTTAATTATTTAAAATATTTTTTAAAATTTATTTTATATAGAAAAAGCCACACTATTGATACAATTCTAGAATTAAAACTGATTAGATAATAAATCTCTAATATTACAATCAATAAGTAAAAAAAATAAATTATGTGAAAATTCTTGTATCCTAATTACAGGTTGTTAGATCGCAACCAAGAATTTACCAACCAGTTTGTTGTTAAATTGAGCCATCTGTGTAACAGTTTGCTGAGATTCGTTGGCTTCCATGTTACTTTCCCATCTAATTTGGAGTGCTTCTACTAGAATTTCAGTATTGAGGACATACTGCTGATGTTATATGCCAGCCTGCCCCTCGAGGTGCTGCAGGCGTGACTGAGGTGTCCGGCTGCACCGGCAGGTGGCAGACAGGAGACAGGCTTGTCTACACCCAGGGCTCTGCCACGGGCCCTGGATGGTTGATGGTCTGACATAAAATAAAGACTGGCCCCTGGGATGAACCCAGAGGCACGGAAGAGCCTGGCAAGCTACCCTTGGTGTATTCAATATTCCAAAAACAGTAACAATAATGGACCTCATTCCCAACAAATGGAGGCGTTACTGGCGTCCATAGAGCAAATTGATGAACAGTGGGAAGACAAGTGATACAAGTGATACTGAGATGTTAGGAGGTGTCAGTCCAGAGACTTTAGGATCTATGATCTGGGCCAATGAGTAGACATAGGGTGGCTATGGTGGGTGGACGTGGGGAAGCTATCAACCAGACTGAAAAATACCAGAGTTCTCAGCCTGGGCACTGGACACCTGAAGTTATTTACAGTTTGATGTCTCTGCAGGAATATTTGTGTAGCAGTGGAGTGGAAAATAAACATTTCTGTTACTGGTTTTGGCATATCGGACACGCATCGGACAGCTTGCCAGGCTCTGCCGTGTGGGCACTATATTCTCATTTCATGGAGAAATACTGGAAGTTGCAAAAAGAAGCCGGGAAAAGCATTTGCACAGCCCGCCTGTCCTTCATCAACTATAAGACCAAGATGACTGCCCTCTGACGCCCTGATGGATCTATCACATCTTCCAGAAAGGCAATGGAGAAGATTATCCATGACTTCTACTCAAATCTTTTTGACAGCCACATCCACCTGCCCACATACCAAATTCCACAGGATGGATATGTCATTCCCAACATTCTCCCTTCTGAAATCTGACATGCCATCTTGTTGGTAAAGAAGGGAACAGCACCAGACAAAGTCAGACCCGAACACCTGAAGAATCTGCCGTCAGTACTCATCAATACACTTGCTCGGCTCTTCACATGCTACCTGTATGAATGCAAGGTGCCCTTCCAATGGAAAACCAGCAGGACAGTTCTACTGTTCAAGAAGGGAGACATTCACGACATCGGGCAACTATCGCCCCCATCTGCCTGTTGTCCGTCATCTACAAGCTGTTTACACGAGTCATCCTGAACAGGATTAGCAGAACACTAGATGAATCTGGAAAGGATTCAGCATAATCGACCATATCCGCACAGTAACCAAGCTCATGGGAGGTTTGTAGGGAATACAAGATGCCGCTCTGTCTCACGTTCATTGATTTACAGAAAGCCTTTGATTCTGTGGAGACTGAAGCAGTCATTGAAGCCCCTAGCCAAACAGGGTGTTCAAACATCAAGATCCTTCGTGAGCTGTACTGCGGATTCACCACCAGGATCTCACCATTCTACAAAGAAGTGATCACTGATGTCAAAAGAGGGGTTCGACAGGGTGATACCATTTCACCAAAACTCTTCAGCGCCACCCTCGAGAACATCATGCAACAATTAGAATGGGAAGGAATGGGAGTGAAGATAGATGGTCGGCAACTACACCACCTCCGCCGCTGATGACATCGTTCTAATAACACCAAACATTAGCCAAGTGGCACAAATGCTGGCTGACTTCGACTGAGAATGTGGAAAGATAGGTCTACAGCTGAATCTAAAGAAAACCATGTTTATGAAAAAATGCACTAGTTCCAGAGGCCCCATTCACTCTCAATGGAACAAACATCTCTGAATGCAGCAGTTATGTGTACCTACGTCGGAAATCAACATGATGAATGACCTAAAACCTTGAGCTGCACAAGAGGAAGAGAGCGGCATGGAATGCCTTCAAAGGCATCGAAGAAATAGCTAAAAAGGACAAAGAACCTCCAGCTCCAGGCACATCTCTTTGACTCCACCATTCTCCCTGCATTAACATACACCTCAGAGACCTCGGCCCTACGAAAGCAGGATGAGAATGCTATTCGGGTCTCCCAGAGAGGAATTGAAAGAGCTATGCTTGGAATATCACGCCTCACTCAAGTGAGTGAAGGAATCCGGAGTTCTGACCTCTGTTGCTATTCCAGAATCAGGGATGCTGTCTCGTTTGCCAAGGCATCGAACATCAGATGGGCTGGACATGTAATGCGATTTGGAGACAACCGCTGGACTAGAGCCATTACCGACTGGATCCCACGGGATGTCAAAGATCACGTGGCCGCCCACCTACAAGATGGTCAGACTTCCTTGTCAAGACCCTGAATGAACAGTTTGAGGCTCTTCATATTCCTGAATCAATCAGATGCCATTGGGCTACATTGGCACGTGATAGGGTCCAATGGAAATGTTGCTGGCGCCCGCTCGAGCAAACCGATGAATAACTGGGATTCAAGTGATTCAAGTGAAGTGGAGTGGAGCCCTTGGTGTGGCTGCAGTGCGCGGGGTATTTGGCCAGAGTTGTCAGCTGTGGGGAGGGGAACCAGTGCTTCCATAAATTTTAGTTGCATGGTGCGTCTCCTGGGAGATTAAGTCAGAAATCGGTATAGCAAGACTGTCAGGGTGCCCCGGGTCCCTGACAGTATCATGACAGAAGTTCTCTTCTACCTCTGAGGTAGCTGGGAGGAAAGGATGAAAACTCACCAGTCCGTTGCAGTTTCAAATAGTACAAAAGCTCTACCACTGCAATTCAATATAATGAAAGAACTCTAGCTCTAGTCAGGATTTAGACCATACAAGAGAGCCCAAGTCTCCCACCAAAGAGAGGATCTCACCTGAGAGGAGTCCTACCCAAAAGAAGGAGCAGGAAAAAAAGGGGAAGGGGCCTCAAGTCAGTCCTCTTATATACACCAAAGTAATCCCTATCTGTGACAGGGAATGTCCTGTCAACAAAGAACTCTAAACAGCTTGTAGAAGGGTGGTGCCACACCCTATATAGGTATAAACAAAGGATCATGCCAAAGACTTATCCCTTCCTCTGAGATTATCTCTTATGTAAAACTCTGGAGAAAGAGAGGGGCTGATACATCTTAATTTCATGGGCTTCATGTAATCTAGATGGTACCCACAAGATTCTTCTTATTTATTATCTGCACCAGGGTGATTTTGAGTATCTTGTTCTCCATATACTGAAAGGGTCACACTGGCCTGCGTGAGGGGCAAACTAGTATGATCCTTTCTATAATCTTAAAGATAGTCTCAATGTAGCCAGGGTGGTAGTCTCATGGTAAATTCTAACTGTCCCATGCTGGGTGCAGTGGGCATAAAGAGGAGCTGTGCCCAATTTAGAAAACATAGAAGTCTTAGTATAATAAGTCCGAAGTTATTCAGAATCAAGGTGACTTCTGCCACACCCTTATCAGTGGTTACATAGAAGAGAGATCTCATTAGAATGAACCTTGGCTTAAGAACATGTAAGTAGATTAAGCTGTGAGTGGGTAAAACAGCAAAGTTCCCAAACTAGCTAAGCCTGACATCCAATACAAGACCAGTGGGTGAGTCACCATGAGCTTTGTCATGATAAAGTGAGCTTTATCAAACCTTTAGAGAAGACTCACTGCGACTGATCCTTAGGCTCTTCAAAATATGAAAGAAACAAGAATCCTTCCTAAAGCCTATGAAACTAATATTATACTAACACCAAAAGCAGGCAGAGACACTTCTGGAAAATTCTAGATAGATCTCTCTAATGAAAATTGATGCAAAACACTGTAGCAAAAACTTAGCAAACCAAATCCAATAGCATCTCAAAAAATTCATATAGTACAATCAAATGAGATTTATCCCAAGGATTCAAGGATGGTTCAACATAAACAAATTGACTAACATAATATACCACATCAGGAAAAGGAATGAAAAAAGTCATATAGTCATATCACTGACACAGAGAAAGCTTTTGACAAGATTCAACATCCATTCATGATAAAAACTCTCAACAAAATAGGGGGTGGAAGGAACTTTCCTTAATAT
The DNA here is from genome assembly GCA_021461705.1 of Cryptotis parvus. Lineage (NCBI taxonomy): Eukaryota > Metazoa > Chordata > Mammalia > Eulipotyphla > Soricidae > Cryptotis > Cryptotis parvus. Next base: position 9,905 of record JAJIBD010028310.1, read on the forward strand.
AATTACAATTTATTAGAAGTCCACAGCTAGAATCTTTCTTTTCTCTTTTTGAATATAAAAGGCTTTATTTGGATGTTTTGAGGAAATATCCAAACAAAAAAAAGGGAGGGAGAGAGAGAGAGAGAGAGAGAGAGAGAGAGAGAGAGAGAGAGGGAATAACATGCCCAAGAGAGCACAAAGGGCTACTGCAAAGTGGACAGAGGGCCCCAGTACACATCCCAGATTAGATATGAAAGCACACATCTCAAGAGTGGAGATGTGAGTGACACATGTTTTTTGGGTTACCACATGCACTCAGCAGCAGCACATGGTCACAGGCAGCACATGGGACCTGGGCCTGGGCAGTATATGCATGCCTGTATCATTCTTAATAGTGAAAAAAATGGAAGCATTCTCTCTGAAATAAGGTACAAAGGTAAGGGTGTCCACTGTCTCCACTTTCATTCAATATATTAAGACCTCTAAATACAGCAGTCAGAAAAGAAGAAATCAAAGGGACTAGAACTGGAAAAAAGAACTCTAGTGATCACAATTTGCAGATCACACGATAATATACACAGAATACCCCCAACTATTAGAAAAATAAACCAATATAACAAAGTGGCCATCTACAAAGTCAATATACAAAAATCTATCGCATTTTTATATGTAAATACTGAGTCAGAGGGGAAAGTAATCAGAGTCTATCAAACAATAAACAAAGCATCTAGGAATCAGTTTAACAAAATATTTGAGAGCTATTCCATAAGCGCTTCAATAACAAGAAAGAGATAGAAGACAACCTTAGGAAATGGCCAAACATTAAATGCTCATGGTTCACAAGAAATGATTTTGTCGAAAATGACCACTCTCCTTAACTTACTCTATTCAACACAATCCAAATTCAGATAACATTCTGCAGGGACTTCCTTAAAACAATAAAAGTTTGTATGGAATTGCTGCAATGTTCAAAGCCAGACTCCACTGCTTCGGACAAGCTCCACTCAAAAATTAATCCGTTGAAAGACGGATTAAGTGATCAAGTGATGTTAAAATATTTTAATGCACAAAATACAGTATAGTGGATAAGGCACTTGCCTCACAAGTGGCTGACCCTGGTTCTATTCCTAGCAACCCATATGGCCCTCCAAGCACTGCCATGCGTAAGCTCTGCACATGGCCAGGTGTGACATAAAAAAAATGTAAAAAGAAGCTAAGCTAAAAACATTTTAATAAATAATGAAAATCAAATTTAGCATATAAAGCATAATTTAGCCAGGGAGATCATACAGGAGGTAAGGCTTTCTGTTGTTGACCTGGGTTCAATCCCCTGATACCACCTCTAGCACCACCAGGCGTCACTCCACAGCACAGCGTCAGGAATAACAGCTGTTCTTTCCAATTCTGAGAATTAAGTTCTTCATTAAAAGCTTTTTCTAAATTTGTGTTTATTGGCTTTTAAATGAACACTGGTGGAGGGATTGGTGATAGGACATTGTATGACCAAAACCCAATCATGAACAGCTTTTATAACTATATCTCATGGTGATTCAATTTAAAATCAAACCTTGGCCCACCACCCCGGCAGAACCTCACAACAAGCCAGATGACCCCCCCACCTACTCCATGGGTGCCGCCATTTTCCACATCCGGACTTCCCTCTCTTCAGAACTCCACCCAGCCGACCAGCCCATCACAGCCCGGATCATCGACACCCACCCTGCAGCCGTTTCTTCCTCAATCCGGCCCAGGTATGCTGGTCCAGAGACTCTTAGACATGGGGCAGAGCGGTTCCTTGCTCTCCCCTGTGCCCAGCCGTTCATGAGGTAGTCGGGAGGCATGGTGGGTTCTAGCCTTGGCCCACCACCCCGGCAGAACCTCACAACAAGCCAGATGACCCCCACCCACTCCATGGGTGCCGCCATTTCCACATCGGACTTCCCTCTCTTCAGAACTCCACCCAGCCGACCAGCCCATCACAGCCCGGTTCACGCGGCCGCTTGTGGCACGGTTCATCAATAAATGCTTTATTTGGAGGTGTTTAAAGAATATGCCTCCCTTACGGCAAGCCTAGCAAGCTGCTCGTGTTGTATTTGACATGCCAAATGCCAGTAACAATTATATTAGGTCATTCCCATGACCTAATATAATGGTTTGAGGCTCTTTATGTTCCTATAGCAAGCCGATGCCCTTTACTCTACTGGCATGAGACAGGACATATGGAGATATTACTGGTGCCCGCTCTAGCAAATAGATGATTAACGGGAAGATCGTGATCGTGATCGTGTTTATTGGCTTTAAATGAACACTGGTGGAGGGATTGGTGATAGAACATTGTATGACCAAAACCCAATCATGAACAGCTTTTATAACTATATCTCATGGTGATTCAATTTAAAAAAAGGAAAAATTTTCATATTCTTACTTAAAAATGTGAAGCGGGGGCGGAGCAATAGTTCAGCGGGTAGGGCGTTTGCTTTGTGCGGCCTACCTAGGTTTGATCCCCAGCATCCCATATGGTCCCCTGAGCATCACCAGGGAGTAATTCCTGAGTGCAGAGCCAGGAGTAACCCCTGAGCATTGTCGGTTGTGACCCAAAAAAGAAAAGAAAAAAGAAGATTAAAAAAATGTGAAACATTTGGGTTTGTATTCAGTGCCTTGAATTACAAGTGTATTTAGTGCGAAGTGATTTAGAAATTCATAGTTGTTATCGAGTTTATTTTTTATATGGATTGTATTATTAGGTAGGGTGATACTGATCATAAAATTGTACTCCCCACCAAAGTTCCCTTAGTCCTCCACTACTGTCTCTGTGGTAATCTACTCACTCATTTCATGAGAAAAGAATTTCTAAGTATATGAATGCTGTCAGCAATAATTTATACTTGTATTATACTTGACTACAAGATGACTATAGATGACTAGAGATGACTACAAGATATATAGTTGACTATAGATGACTACAAGAGTATGCTACCTGCACGGCAGAGCCTGGCAAGCTACCCGTGTCGTATTTGATATGCCAAATACCAGTAACAATTATAGACCTCATTCCCATGACCTGATGGAATGGTTTGAGGCTCTTTATGTTCCTGGAGCAAGCAGGTGCCCATGGGCTCTACTTGCATGAGACAGGACATATGGAGATGCTACTGGTGCCCGCTCGAGCAAATCGATGATGAACGGGAAGACAGTGACAGAAATCTCAGGCCTTCAGAGTCATGGATGGGCTCTCTACCCATATCTGCATGTTCTTCCCAAGGCCAGGAAGCCAGACCCATGAACAGCCTAAGGCACCAATAGGATCCCAAAGCCAACACCCAGATAAAAAAATTTAACTCCAACTTTATCACCTCATTAAAAATCTTGGAATTCCTGGAGAGTATAGCCTTGAACCTCAAACTCTAAAATACTGATATACTGATGAAGCCGGAGTGATAGCACAGTGGCTAGGGTGTTTGCCTTAGGAGGACAAACTGGGCTCGATCTCCGGCATCCCATATGGTTCCCCAAGCACTGTGAGGGAGTAATTCCTGAGTGCATGTCCCAGGGTGTGACCTCCCCCAAAAAATACCAAGAAGAAAACTGATATATCGAGTAGCAACCACACTTAATGAGATGTAAATTAGAAGGCAACCAATAACAAAATATATACACACAACGCCTATCCAGTAACAACATATCAGAAATTTCACATACAAGGCCTTAATGGATCCATAGTGATACTGAACAATCTTAACTTTCTTCTAAGAAAACATTTCTTGATCATTTTTAGCTAATTATCTATAAGCAATATAAAACACATGTTTGAGGGTCTGCTAGATGGGCGGAGGAAGAGGGTCATTGGGAAATTGGAAATAATGGTGGTGGGAAGTACAATTGTGGCAGAACTGAGGTTGAATATTGAATATCTGAAACAAATTAACCCAAAAACTTTATTTAAAAAATGATAAGTTCAGTAAATTCAATAAATGAAAGCAATAACAGATGGCCCAACTTTCACAGAACAGCTAGGTAAAAAAGGCCATGGCCATTACATTGTAATAAGCAATATAAAGTAAATTAATTAGTGCTTGCAAGGGGAGCAGGCCTGGGGGTGGGCTGTAAACTAGGGACTTTGATGGTGGTAAGGACACATTGATGGTGGGGCTGGGGTTGGAATATTGAATACTTGAAACGACTGTATTATGAACAATTTTGTAAATCACAGTATTTAAATAAAGTTATAAAATTTAAATAAAGTTTGTATGGAATCACAAGGGTCAATAAATAGACAAAATCATAATGAAAAATAAGAAACTAGGAGGTACTCATACATAACTTGAAACTATGCTATAAAGCAATAGTGATCAAACAGCATGCTACTGAAAAAAGAGGAGACTGAACAATAGGTCAAATATCCAAGGGCAAATCCCCCATATCTCTGGACAGTGACTTTTTTCACAAAAGACTCAAGGACTTGAAATGAAGTAAAGACAGCCTTCCTAACAAATGGTGATGGGGAAATTGTATAACCACTTAAAAAGTATTATATCTGTCTTAAACAAAAGGCAATTCAAAGTGAATCAAAGACTTTGAGATTAGACTGGAGGCTATATAGTACATTTAGGAGAATAAAGGCAGTGACAAAAACTAAAAATGAAGTAAATTTATCTTTAAAAATAATATATATGCACATATATTATATATGTATATTCAGTAATCCGTGTCAAGTCACTCATTTTTAGTTCTCACACTAGAATTAAGTTAGTCTTTAGCAATATTAAGACTGAATGTTGGGGCTTTGATGATTGCTCAATGGTTAGTGTTTGCCTGATTAATATGAGCTCATGAGTGCGATGCTAGTGCATGCACTGAGATGAGCAGATGTCACTCTCTGTAAATACGAAAAGAAGGCTTAGGAATACAGTTTCAAGTGTTTTCCAGCACTTAGACAAACCCTAACTAACCAGCTGTTAGGGATCCCCAGCAATAAGAGTCTGAAAGATGACTCAGTTATTTAGGATGTGCTAAGAGAAAGTGTCCACTTGTATCACTTGTATCACCTGTCTTCCCATCTGTTGGAGGACATGTTTAGCTAATCTGGGAGTTTTGTTGTTTTGCTCACTCCCAGCTTAATCTTATTTAAGCCAATGTTCATTCTAATGAGATCTCTCTTCTATGTAAACACTTCTAGAGGGTGTGGCAGTTACAGAAGTCACCTTGATTGAATAACTTCTGACTTATACATCTACTAAGATTTCTATGTTTTCTAGATTGGGCACAGCTCCTCTTTATACCCACTGCACCCAACGTGGGACAGTTAGAATTTACCAGGAGACTACCACCCTGGCTACGCTGAGACTAAAGGTAGACTATAGGAAGGATCATACTAGTTTGCTCTAAGCAGGCGAGTATGACCCTTTCAGTACATGAGAACAAGATACTCAGAATCACCCTGGTGCAGATAATAATAAGGACCTTGTGGGTACCATCTAGATTACATGAAGCTCATGAAGTTAAGATGTATTACTTTATATCAGCCCCCCCTCTCTCCAGTGTTTTACATAAGAGATAATCTCGGGATTAGTCCTTGGTGTAACCTTTGTTTATACCTACAATAGGGTGTGGCACTACACTCTGTTTAGGGTTCTTTGTTGGCATGACAACCTCCCGATTGGATTACTTTGGTGTATATAAGGGGATGACTTGAGGCCCCTTCACCTTTTACCTTTTGCCTTTTGGTTCCTCAGCCTTCAGCTTTTGGCTCCTGCGGCTTTTGGCTTTTGGCTTTGGTCTTTTGCTCTTTGGCCTTTTGCTCCATCTTCTAGTGCTGTGGAAGAGCTTTTGTACTATTAAAAGCCATTTTTGGAACTGCACCGGACTCGTGAGTTTTCATCTGTTCTCCCCGCGTCCCCGGAGGTAGAAGACAACCTCTGTCCTGACACTGTCGGGGACCTCGGCGGTGTTCCCCGACACCCATCGTTCATCGATTTGCTTGAGCAGGCACCAGTGACATCTCCATATGTCCTGCTGCAAGAAAGTGTAGCTCAAGGGCATCTGTTTGTTCCAGGAATAAGAAGAGCCTCAAACCATTCCTTCAGGACATGGGAATGAGGTCCATAATTATTACTGGTTTTTGGCATATTAAATAAAACATGGGTAGCTTGCCAGGCTCTACCGTGTAGGTGGTATACTCTCAGTAGAAGGCTCTCATCTCAAGCATTTACTGATGAACCTTAATGGGGAAAGATTAGGTTTTCTCTTGGGTGGAGCTCTAAGGAGCTGTGGAGTCTGGATGTTGAGAATGACTGACCTATTGGTGTGGGGGTTCCTCTGGCTTCTTGCTAGGCTCAATGGGATGGCGCCACGTGTAGAACCTGCCTAGAACTGTATAGAGTGTATAAATGTGAAAGATCCTGGGAAGGACCTGATCCTAACATCCAGTACTATCTAAGACAGTAGCGCCAACGGAGCTGTGGGTCTGGCATGTCTCTCTTCCAAGGTGGGAGTTGGAGGTGGAGGAATGGGAGGAGGGGCCCAAATCCTAGCTCCAAGTCCTGCCAGCATGGCCCCTCCCTGCACGTGTGAGCAAACCCTTGGAGCTCTGTTAGACTCTAAATACTATTAGTATTTAGAGTATTTAGTATTTAGATTTACGAATCTAAATAGTACTGTAGTTCCCAAACCAACAGGATTATCACTCACCCTGTCTGGAGACACTAGTCACAGGGTGTAGGTAAGACCATCTGACTGGCCCTGTAGCTTGGGTAAAGCTAGTGGCGCAGACACGTTTATGGAACTGCAAAAGGGATGGGCCAATGCAGCTGTTTCAAAGGAGGGAGAGTGTGGAAGATCTGGAATCAACTTCACTATCATCAGAAGCCAGGGCTAGCATCATGGAAGGAAGGAAGAGACAGGGGCCCAGGGCAGAGGAAGAGAAGGAGAAAGAGGAGGAGGAGGAGGAGGCAGAGGCCAGGGGCCCAGAGTGTAAGTGACAGTCATCTAGGAGCAGCTTTGCTGAGGCTTGCAGGGAAGCAAAGGGAAGCCTCAGAGCAGTGGCAGAAAGGGCTGTTCTCAAGGATGGGAAATCAGATTCTGATGGAAATGTTCACGGTGAACACTTCATGCTTATGGAGAAAGCTCACACACAGACTTCCAGTGTGCTTTTGGCTCTTGGGGGTCACAGCCAGCAGTGCTTGTACATCACTCCAAGAAGGTCTCCAGGACCACATGCTGGGCCGGCCCGTGTAAGGTACCATAACCTGGTGCTATCTCTCTGCTCTTACACACAGACTTATTTATGGTTCAGAAAAGGCCCTGCTGTTTTTAAAAATATATATATGAACTTCAGTTTTATGCAAGCTCACAGCACATGTGCTCACAGGTAAAGTGTTGTAACTGGGGTTTCCTCATTATTATGTGGTGTCTTTGTGACCAGAGGGAGCATTCATGAGGAAGGCAAGAAAAGGTGCTTACATTTTTTTCTAGGATAGTAGTAATTATGGCAGTAGTAGCTCAAAGAACAAGTATTGTCGGGTTAGGGGCCTGTCAGCACCTCTTTGGTATAATCTATTTGAACATTTCTCTCAGCATGAATTTGCCTTTAACAATTAATCCAGGAAAGGGGGAAGTGATAATAAACCACAAACAATAAAAAACAACAGCAGTTTCTTCTAGCCTGTCACTGTAGTTCTTCTATCTCCGAGCCTGTCAGATATGCTAACTGGAAGCACTTAAGAGCCGAACTGGCAGATCCAGTGAGACCCCAGAGCCCAGAAGAGGAAAGCCTTCCAGGAAAGAGCTCAGCCCCACAGCTCCCCTGAAAGGACAGGAGAGAGGGGAGTGCTAGGCTAGGGAGTGACAGCAAGGGCACTGCAGGAGGGGCAGAGCTGAGGCAGCAGCTTCAGCAGGGGGCTGGGGAGGCCACAGCTAGTTTTACAGAGAACCACTTATGTCCTGTCTCTTGAAAAGCATCTTGAATAATTAATAAAAGGGAAAAGGCATGACGTCAGTAATGGGACCCAAGCATCTTGAAACTATGAGCAAAGGGCCATGTCTCAGGAGCCTGTAGCCATACTATAGGCTGCAGAGAGCCAATGAGTGGCGTCGGCTAGAAAACAAGCTGCTATGATCACGAAACTGACGACCAAGTAGACCAAAGATGCACTTGGTGAGTTCAACACTGGGTGTGTGGCCGGCACAAATGGAAACTAGCCATATAATCCAAGTTAAATGACTATTTTTTGGGGGGTGGGCGTGGATCCCAGTGCCTGGGAACTACGTGGTGTCAGGGACTGAACCAAGGCCTCTTGCATGCAAAGCCCTTTGAGCTAGATCCTCAGACCACAAGTTTGTCAAATCATGGGAATTAGTGCCAGTCCAAAAACAAAATTTCAATTTTTTTTAAATCTCTCTAGTTCTGTTTCTCTTAGAATAATGAAGCACATACTTTTATTATATGCAAAAGACAAAACAAATGGGCCCAAGACATCTGTCTCCCCACATCCCCTATTCTTTTTTATTTTTAAAATAGATCTTATTTGAAGGCTCTTTAGGAGGGGCAGGAAAGAGAGAGCGTAATATGCTCCAGAGAGACCTCAGCTTCTCCAAGGGCAGAGAGCCCCGGAACAGGCATCCCAGGATTCAGCATTCAGTATGAAAGTTCACATCTCAAGAGGGCAGATGCAGGCGCCACGTGTGTTCAGGCACCACAAGTGCTCGGCCACGTGGGCTCAAATAGCACCTGGGCGTGGGCAGCAGATGTGCCCATGCCTTTCTAAAATTCACTTTAAATATCCTTTTCTTTCTTCCTTGTTTCCCTTCATCTTCACTTCACTCATTCCCTCCTTCCCCCACTTTCCTTCATGCCCCCCCCCCTCCCCCCACACACACACAATCTTTTCTTTGGCCCAAGGACAGAACCCAGGGACAGAACTCATATATGTGGACTGAGTTCTGGGTTTGGCCCCCTAGAGCACTCTTTTAATGTAAGAGAGCTTCTAGAAGGGAGGAAGACAGTACAGAGAAGTGATAGATGTAATTGCTACCTGGCTCTTATCAGCTCTTTGATTTTCGCAACCTCATTCAGATTTTATGAGCCTTGAGTCATCTAACTGAAGATGTTAAAGAGCCATCAAGAGACATTAGGGGGAGAGTGAGGAAAGTATGATGCAAAGAAGTCAAGAGAAGAACTTGCTTTTAGGAGGGAAGTGGTCACCTCTAGGCAACTGAGGCCTCAAAGGGCAGCAGAAAATGTTCACTCTGTGTGTAGACAAAAGACCACACCCATGGCACAGACCAAAGCTTGCAAGTTGTTCTTGGACACAGGCAGCCCTAACGGCTTCTCTGTGTCTAGTTCATATTAGACCCAATGAACAAAACTGATAAAGTTACAAGTTATAAAATCAATATATTGAATGAATTGCATTTTCTGTATCAGTAAACAATCAAAAACTAACAAAAGTAACTCATTTGAATTGCATGAAAGATAATAAAATATCTAGGAATCAATTTAATCATACAGATAAAAAAATCCGTACCCTGAAACCTGTAATACCCTGACTAGAGACACTGGAGACGCACAGAAACAGAACAGCTTTCTGTGCGCATGCCCTGGAACGGCTGACATCGTTGAAATGTCCATTTCCCAAGATAATCCATGGACTCTGTGAATCACCATAAAAATTCCAGTGCCATTTTTCACAGGAATATAACAACCCTATATTTTGTGTGGAATCACCCCCCTTACCCCCCCCCACTCCCCACGAACCAACAAAATAACCAAGCAGCCAAAGCAATCTTGAGAAAAGAACATAGCAAGGGGCAGCATGTGCTTTTATCTCAAAGCTTATTACAAAGTTAGCCAAAACAGTATTGTAGAGGGATTACAAAAAAAAGATGACAGGAACAAAACAAAGGGCCCAGGAATAAACATACACAAATAAACACATAAATTCTTAACAAAGGAAGCACAAGAATACAATGGGGGAGGGGCGGACATGCAGCAATAGCACAGCAGGTAGGGCATTTGCCTTACCTGCCACTGACCCAGGTTCCATTCCCAGCATCCCATCAGGTCCTGCGAGCACTGACAGGAGTAATTCCTGAGTGCAGAGCCAGGAGTAACCTCTGAGCATTGCGGGTGGTATCACACAAAAAGACCCCCCGCCCCAGAAAAAAAGCGATTGCATTAACAATGGGGGAAGAGTCTTGAAAAATGGTTTGAAAAACTGAACAGCCAGCCAAAGGCTGAATGCCCTGAGTCCTTTAGTTGCTGCTCAGTACTGCGCTGGCAGGGCCGTGCGTGCCCACAGCAGCTGAGGTGCTGGGGGGTCACCCTGTGATTGCTGGGATGACCCCCTGAAGTAAATCTTATGCCAGACACAGAAGTTAACTGGAAATGGACTAAAGATGAGCACAAGAACGAAAACCATAGTTTAGTTTTCTAGATAACAAACACAGGAGATGCGCTTCTTGACTGCAGACTGAAGCGGGAAGCCTGAGTATGTCTAGGCCGCACAGCTCCGGTCTGTGGAGGAACAGATTCCTGAGTTCAATTCCCAGCACCAAAAATACCAGATATATAAATAAGAAAATTAAAACAAAACTGAGGACAATTTTTTGTGATTCTGGCTCTTCATTTTACATTTAGTAACCTTCCTTCCTTCCTTCCTTCCTTCCTTCCTTCCTTCCTTCCTTCCTTCCTTCCTTCCTTCCTTCCTTCCTTCCTTCCTTCCTTCCTTCCTTCCTTCCTTCCTTCCTTCCTTCCTTCCTTCCTTCCTTCCTTCCTTCCTTCCTTCCTTCTTCCTTCCTTCCTTCCTTCCTTCCTTCCTTCCTTCCTTCCTTCCTTCCTTCCTTCCTTCCTTCCTTCCTTCCTTCCTTCCTTCCTTCCTTCCTTCCTAAAGAAAGGCAGACTGCCATGCCTAGCGCCTCCTTTGGATGTGTCTGGAGTCTGGAAGCTTGACTACCCCACGTTCTCCTAAATGGATCTAGAGAGCTTGTGTGGAGGCTCTAGCTGGGGAGCGCAGCTACTCGTATGCCCTTGACTGAAGACCCATCTGTCTCTATTGGGGACGGCTGTCCTCTTCGACCAAGTGTGCAGCTTCGGGAGGGACATGGAGGCGGTGAGGGAGGAAGGGGACACCTGCCCAGCCAGCGAGATTAATGGGCTAACAGATGTCACAGCCAGATCGCCCTCACATCCACATTTAGTAATTTCTAAGTTCTCTCTGCCCACTAAAAGGAAAAATCCTGAAATGGGTGCAAACTAAATTTAGACTGAACATTTTCTCCTCACTGTAAGTTCATGTGGTCAGTTCTTTCCATATCGGTATTAAACATCTCTTTCACATGTTATCATTTCATGGTCAGCCAAAACGCTGATAAATAGAAATTCTGAATTCTAAGACAAAGAAAAACAAATGTCATATTAAGATTTCAGGTATAGGGACCTGAAATCAGTGCATCCTTCCTGAGTGCCCCACAAACCAAAGAGAGACACGTGGCTCAAGAAGTGTGTTCCATGGAGACAAATGTCTTGTCATCACATATATAGTGAGACTCTGTATATTGAGACCTGGTGTTTGGTGAGACCTCGTGTGTGGTGAGACCCGTGTGCGGTGAGACCCCAGGTGCAGTGAGACCCCTGTGTGTGGTGAGATCCGTGTATGGTGAGATCCCATGTATGGTGAGCCCATGCATGGTGAGACCCCGTGATATGATCAGACCCCCGCGTATGGTCAGACCCTGTGTATGGTCAGACCCATGTGTGTTCAGACCCCATGTGGTGAGACACTATGGGTGACCAGACCCCACATGTGGTGAAATCCTGTGTGTGGTGAGACCTGTGTATGATCTGACCCTGTGTGTGGTCAGACCCATGCATGGTCAGAACCTATATGTGGTGAGACCCCAGTGTGGTGAGAACTGTGTATGATCTGACACTGTGTGTTGTAAGGCCCTTGTGTAGTCAGACCAACATCTGATCAGACCCCCCCGTGGTCAGACCCCATGTGTGGTGAGACTCGTTGTGTGGCCAGACCCATGTGTACTCAGACCCCAAGTATGATCTGATGCTGTGTATGGTCAGACTCAGTGCGTGATCAGACCCCATGTGTGATCAGACCCAGTGTGTGGTTAGACTCTGTGTGTTATCAGTGTGTGATCAGACCCCATGTGTGGTCAGACCCATGTGTGTTGAGACTCATTTGTGTGGCCAGACTCTGTGTGTGGTCAGATCCTATGTGTGGTCAGATCCCATTGTGTGGTTTGACTATGACACACGATCTCATCAGTGTCAGTCCTGATACCACACCATCTGAGGATGTAGCTATGTAGGATGTACCTCACCTGAGTGAGGTAGCCCAGGTCAGGCAGATGGTCCAGAGGCTGCAGCATTCTTCTCATGTAGGAGCACTAAGTTCAGTGGCTGGTACTTTGTGATCAGCTTGTGTGGTCAGAACCCGCGTAGCTGTGATGTTTCTGATCACTGAAGCTTGTGGTCCCCAAACCAAATCAAACCAACCAACCAAACCAACGCGCAACCCAACCCAACCCAACCACCAAACCAAACAACCAAACCAAACTAAACCAAACCAAACCAAGTCAAACCAGCAAGCTCAGCATCACTAGGACTCAGCAGTACTTGAGATGTCTTCCAAATTCAATTTATTTCTCCTTAATGTTTTTGAGGATCTTTTTGATCAATCTTTGCCCCATTTCCTGCCTGCTTTTGTGGCCATGAGGCACAGAGGAGCAGCCAGGGTGATGCTACTCATTGCCCAGCACTACACAGTCAGGACAAAATATAACATGCAGAGATATTCTGGCACTACCAGTGTGATTCATAGCAAGAAAAATGAGCAGTGTGTTCCACCCCAATTTCCCACTGAGCCAGCCAACAGGATGCAAAGGAAAAAGAGAAAAAAAAGACTTGTTAGGTGTTATTACAGACAGGAAAATTGAATGAACACAGAAAATGTGCGCACAATAAAGACCCCAAGCAGATAACCTCTGAAAAGTTCTCCATACGCAACTGGTTGACTCCAGGAAGCTGCAGAAGGTGCCCCAGAGGAGAGCAGTGAGACCGAGTCCTAAGTTGGCCGCATCCAGGGTGGTGCTTGCAGACTCTGGTCAGCCACAAGCGGACAACCCAGCCCGAGCTGCTCAGGCAGCTTTAGCTGCACAAAAAGCAGTCAAGGGTCCAGAAAGTGGAAAAATCCAAAATCAGTTTCAGTAACATGATGTCAGATATGAAAGTTGCTCCACCCACCACAGCAAGTGTTAGTAAAAGACCAGTGCATCAGATTCAGACGAAGAAGGCTCTGACCACGACCTGGCTATGAAAACTGATATTTGAAAAAAAAAAAAAAAAAAGAAAACTGATATTTGAAAAGTATTAAGAAAAGGATGTCCAAGGGGCAAAGGTTTAATAAATCTGAGCTGAAGGCAAATACTGAAGAGGCACCTGAAGCACCCAAGGCCCCCACTTTTGGTAATATGGAATTTACATATTAAATTACAGTTGCCCCATAAACCAACAGCCCATTTCGGAATGGTTTTGAACAGCTGAGCCAATGGATAAAAAAAGGGAAACTGGACATTCCCAATGACGATGGTTCGAATTTCATGAACATATATTTCTGGGTAAATACCTGGAGAATTTTCCAAAACAGCACCCATTCACCACTTCATGGAGATGGTAACATGTGGCCTTCCTAAAAACCATTATTTTGAGAGTGAAGCAGAAGGTAAAGCACATAGAATGACTTAGAAATTATTTTACTGAAAAACTGGATATTCTAAAACAAAGTGGCATTTAGTTTTATTAATGACTACGGAAAAAATTTTATTTCAAGCTTTTGGAGATGGGCATATAACTAAATAAAATGTTACTGAAAGGTTTTTTTTTTTAAACAGAAAAGCGTTTGAAGCATGGAGACACTACATGTTGCCAGTGTGGGACTAACACACAGTTCTGACACGAGCCAATTCCTGTCGACCACCTTCCAACATCTGGGCCTGGGGACATCTCAGAGTCCCCAGTCACCACTTCCTGTCCTCCTGGTCATGCTGCCGCACACCTCTAAGCAACACGTGCATGTGATGGACACTGACATCTTTCACGTGATCAGCCTCACCATCCTCCTCTCCTCACCTTGACACAGCCACAAGCTGCCCCAGCCACTCCCACCTGCAGATTCACTTTCCCGGCATCAATCCCATGCCAGGTTTTTCTCCTCAGTGCCAGCCTCCTGCCCACCCCTGCCCACCCTGCCCTCACTGCCCTCATTACCGGTGACTGCAGTATTACAGTCCGACTATGCCAGGCCAGTCTCTCAAGGAGCTCTGGACTTCAGACCCCAGCGAGCTCCAGACACTGAGCATCCATTTGACACTTCACACATGCAGAGCCGAGATCGATTTTGTTCTTCCAAAGCTGTCTCTTCCCAAAGTCTTTACCACCTGACCGGATGACCACCATCTACACAGCTGCCTAGGTCAAAAAGCCTAAGGTCATTCTGGATACTCTCACTTCCCTCTACCCCAGGCAGCCAGTGAAAGCCCTGCCAGCTGGGTGCCCAGACACGTCTCCATAGGTCACTGCTGAAACCTGTCACTAGGACTGCTGGTGTGAATCATGTGCCGTTTCATTTTAGTTTTGCCATTGAGAATTGAACCCAGGTCCTCAAAGCATGCACTATCTTACAGCACCATCCCAGGGCCTTACTGCCTTTCCCTCCCTCCATCCCCTCCCTCCTTCCCTCCCTGCCTCTCCCTCTGCTCCCTCCTCCATCCCTCTCCTTCCCTCCCCTGCCTCCCTCTGTCCCTCCCCTCCCATCCCTCCCTCCTTTCCTCCCTCCCTCCCTCTGTCCCTCCGTCCCTCCCTTTCTCCCTCTCTCCTTCCCTCCCTCCTTTGTTTTGGGGCTTCCCCACCTCACTCAGAGATCACTCTCGGAACACTCAGGGGAACCACACATGCCAGAGATGGAAGCTGGGTCTGTCATATGCCAGGCAAATATACTACCCACTGCACTGTTTCTCCAATCACTGCTGCGACATTCAGACCTTGCCTTTGCTTTTCCTCAGCTACCTGCAGCTTCCCACACTGAAATAGCACAAGACAGAAAGGTGGAGCATCAGGTGAATTTAGTTGGTCACCTTCGGTCCTTTAAATCTGGTCCATCAAACAGGCAGACAATTAAAACACACAATGGGATAGCTGTGGGTAGGAGATGGCAGCAGGTAAAAGGAAGCCTCAGCCTCTCTCTCTCTCTCTCTCTCTCTCTCCCCTCTCTCTCTCTCTCTCCCTCCCTCCCTCCCCTCGCCCTTTCCCTCTCTCTTTCCTCTCTTGCCTCCTCTCTCTCCCCTTTGCCCCCACTTCTTTCCTACCATCAGATCAGACAGGGCTTGGATGCCCAGGCAGGGTCAGATACTGAGTCTCAGCCATGTGCATATGGCCATAGCCAGAGATTAAGAAACTGAAACAAACATCAAAGAACCATTTGGGGAACAGCCTGGGAAAGGCCCAGGGACATGGTTTCAGACTAGGAAAGCACCCACGGGACACAGAGTGAGGCAGGCATGGCACCTGGTATTCCTGCGCTGGAGGTGAGCAGACCACGTGGGACAAAACTGGGAGGTCGCTCATGGGACAGGGCATCCCTAGGACAGGACAAGTGATCCGGTACACAGGTAAAGGAGGGGCCTGGGCCCATCTACTTAAACTCTACAATAAACTTCAATTTTAGTTTGCTTTTGAGAAAGATGTAAGGGGAGAGAGAAGGAAGTACATGTTCGAGACAGCACACAGGCCAGCAGAGAAGCACCAAGACAACCAAGAGCAATTATGTGCTCAGGGACAAAGGGCTGGAAGAGCAGAGTCTGACTTTCAGTCTTACGACTCTGTATGAAAATCTTCCATATAATTCTCAAGAACCCAAGTGGAGGGAAAACCCACTTTTAACCTAACAACACCACGAGCAGAGTCTGGCCAGTTCATGCTGGGCCCTGGGGCAACTCCACCACAAGAACCACAAACTGCTGCCCTCTCCCATGTCCTGAGCACGGAGGTCACGCACCTTTCAGCCTCTTTGCCGTGGAGGCGTTTCTCAGTTGCCAGGTTCTTTCCACCCCTTCTCATGCCTATGTCCAACTGTGCTCCAGAGACCTGAGAGCAGAGGCCTATCTGCGCGGGCCGCGGGCACAGCCATGCCCTGGCCACCTGTGGGTGGCTACTAATGAGCAGCAATGGCTCATTAGTACCAAGCAACTAGGTACCAAGCAACTAGGTACCAAGCAACTTCGGGCGCTTCGGGCCAGCACTGCTGCAGGTTCCACAGGGCTTCCTGCAGCCTCAGGGCACCCAGTGCACAGTGTGGACATCTGAGGTCAGGGGCCGGGAGGCAGCCCTCGGCAGGAGTATGTGCTCGAGGACCCTGAGCTGGGCTGGCCTGGCAGCCCCATAGCAACTTGGTGCTCTTGCCCTCAGCGCTGCCTCATGAAATGGGGACAACACCAAGTGATGCCTGTGCCTGATGGCAGACCCCAAACACTGAGAGGCGGAGGAGCTGCAACAGTCAACTGCTCAGAGGAGAGGGCAGTGGGCGAGACAGGGCAGCTGACTTCCTGGGAAACGTGGGCATCCTACAGGTGCTGGAGCTGCTCCCCGCAGTACCAGCCTGGTTCCGCTTGGCCTTGGGAGCAGAAGGTCCCACTGTCAGAGCATATGTTACCTCTAAATGCTTCAGAGCCAATGCTGGGCTTGGAAGGTCGCTGCCTGCCCAAGGCTCACAATTCAGTCTCTCAGGCCACAGCCACCACCTGGAGCCTCCAGCTGTGCCCATACATGGCCAGTGCTTTCTGGCTCCCAAGCAGAGACCACGGGAGGGTGTCAGCGGCTGGTGCCCCAGGGACCAGGACACCAGGAACTCCACACTCACATTCAGGAAGACTGAGTGGCTGGGCTTGACTGATCTTGAAAGGGGCAGTGCAGACTGGACACAGCCTCCATGTGCTAGGAGGGAATGGAGGAGGAGGGGCAGGAAACAGGGCAGGAAACAGTCACCTTACCTGAGCACCTGCAGGCCTAGGAGGAATTCCGCACCTCATCCTGCAGGCGCCGCCAGTGCGGACGCGCCCTCAGTTCTTGGCGCTCCTGGGCCTCCCCAAGGAGCCAGCTGCAGGCTAGAGAGACAAACAGACAAAGCACAAACTGTCACAGCTGCCCAGTAGGCAACTGGCATTGTTCGGGTCCTGGCACAGAGGTGCCTGTTAGAAAGGCAGAGGGCTGGAGGACCAAGCAACAGCCCAGCCCTCTCAGGCGCAGCAAGGTACCGGCCAGAGTCCCCCTCCTGGGCCAAACCACCTCCAGCCCCTGCTACAGGCCGTTTATGCTCTAAGTCATCAGCCCAGCCCTGGCTCTGTCCTGCATGAGGGAAGGTTCCTCCATGCCCAGCCTGATGCTGCAGCCCAGATGGCTCTGTCTGTATATTCAGCTCAGACGGGTCCCTCCTGGGGTCCTCCTGCTCCAGTGCTCAGTACCAGCAGCTCTCACACTACATGCTCCCGGGCCCCACTGCGGGTGCCTAGGGGCGCAGAGAACATGCCCAGAGCAGAGAAGCACAGGGTCCTCAGGGCATACTCACGGGACCATTGGGCAGCACTGAGTCCTCATGCCTGGCGAGCAGTGCAGGGGAAGCTCTCTGAGGGGCACTGACAGTAGGGGAGAAGCGCCAGGAAGCCTTGAGACCTGTATTCTTAGACTCAGCCTCCAGAACCATCTGCAAACAAATATCTGTTGGAGCAATAACGACAATACAGAGCTTACCTTGCAAGTGGTCAACCCCAGCATCCCACAAGGTCCATCCAAGCATGACAGAAGTGATCCCTGAGCACTAAGCCAGGAGTAAGCCTTGAGCACTGCTGACTGGGTAGGCCTCAAAAAACGGAACAAAGCGGAAAACAACCAAAAAAACCAAGCAAACCAAAAATACCCAAGCCCCAAACCCCAGACCCGTATCTGTTGCTTAAGTCTCTCTCTCTGGCTGGGGCACCTTGTTACGAGCAGCTCAAGACAAATCCCGACAGACTAGAGCGTAGTCACGTTGAATGCAAGTTACACTCTCAGACTGAGATGGGCTCAGTTCCTCTCACTACCTTAAGTGGTAACACAAAGCGTCAGTACTGGTTCACAGCACTTCTGACGTGCCTGTTAATATTCTAATATTCGTGGCTGCTGAGTGATCTCATCCTCACTAGTCAGGAACAATGTCAAATGTGCACTCACTCTTCCCCTGGGGAGTACTTAGTGACCCCTGCCTGAGCAACCAAGAAGGGGCACTTTAATAAGTCAGTTCCGCATCAGGATGAGGCCATGAGTCGGGACGTGCTCTGGGGAATGTTTCTAACTTTGTCCCAGGACAGTGGCCCCGCTCTAGGGGCTATCTACTTGGCGAACTCCCAGGGTGAAGAGCTATTATTTTACCTGGAGTGCTTCCAGAGGAGTTGTTCCTCACCAGGCGCAGGAGAGAAAGAAAGAAACCTCGGCTCTCAGTTTCTCTCTGTACATCGGGGAAGTCGCCTCCTCCTGAGGACATTTCCACGAAGGTCTGCTCCAAGATATGCTCCCTTTCCCCATGAGCTCTCCCACACCCAGGGCCGCAGCTTTCTAACATCGCTTCTTCCTCCACCTGCTTGCAATCTCTTCCTCACAGAGAGTTTTGCTGCTGCTACTCAAAAGGGCCAGTTTTTTCACTCATTCTCTCGGAGCTAGGACGGGGCTCACAGCCAGGTGAACTGGTGGACAAGTCAAAGCTAGGACCAACCTTGCAGAGAAGCTCGGGAGTGACCCCTGGGGATCCAGGCACAAGGTGGAGGAGTGCCTTTAGTGCACCGCTTGGGACTGCAGGAGATGAAGAGCAGAGAGAGGTACTCCACAGTCCCTCACATGCCTCTTAATCCTCACTTGGGATAAAGAGAAATGGCCCAGATCCTGACTGTCTCAGGGAGGGAGTGCTGTGACAGGAC
>JAJIBD010028311.1:0-33465 GCA_021461705.1 Cryptotis parvus
CCACCTCAGCAGAGCCTACACAACAAGCCAGACCACCACCCTGATTCCACGGGCGCCACCATTTTCCCACATTTGGACTTCCCTCTCATCAGAACTCCCACTCAGCAGACCAGCCCATCACAGCCGGATCATCGACACCCACCCTGCAGCAGCTTTTTCCTCAATCCGGCCCAGGTATGCTGGTCCAGAGTCTCTGAGACATGGGGCAGAGTTGTTCCTTGCTCTCCTGTGCACGGTCGTTCCACGAGGTAGTCCAGGAGGCATGGTGGGTTCTAGCCCTGGCCCACCACCTCAGCAGAGCCTCACAACAAGCCAGACCACCCCACCCTCACTCCACCCGTTGCGCCATTTTCCACATTTGGACTTCCCTCTCGTCAGAACTCCACCCAGCAGACCAGCCCATCACAGCCTGGCCGTGCGCGCTAAGCAGCATGTGGTTCATCAATAAATGCTTTATTTGGAGGTGTTTAAAAAAGAGTTTGCCTCCCTCTCGGCAAGCCTGGGAAGCTTCTCGTGTTGTATTTATATGCCAAATTCCAGTAACAATTACATTAGGTCATTTTCATGACCTAATATAATGGTTTGAGGCTCTTTGTGTTCCTGTAGCAAGCCTATGCCCCTGGCTCTCCTGGCATGAGACAGGACATATGGAGATATTACTGGTGCCCACTCTAGCAAATAGATGATCAACGGGAAGATCGTGATCGTGAAATGGTTAAGAAAATTAGGAGGTAGGGTGGTCTAAATAAAAAAGTCATTGAAACTAATATTCAAGGCCAGAGCACCATTACAGCAGGTAGGGTATTTGCGTTGCACACAGCTAACCTGTATTTGATTCCTGGCATCTCATATTTTACCTAAGCACAGCCAGTAGTAATTCCTACATGCAGAGCTAGGAGTAATCACTGAGTATGGCCATGTTCTGCCCTAAAACAAAAATAAAATAAAACCATGTAACTTATGTTCCAAAGTTAATGAAAAACCTATAGGATTAGGTCCAAAGTTAGTGAGTCAATGTAAGCAAATAAAAATGCTCTAGGTGATTTTGTAGCATTGGGGAGAATTGCATGCATATTTAATCTTTTAATTGACACTGAAATTCGTGAAGTGAAGTAGTGTATAGATATGAACTTTAGCCTGAAATAATAAAATGATTGGTGTTAAGTTTAAAAAAACATCACTAGCAATTATATGATCTCCCATTGCCTTAAGATAGACTTATAAATGTATGCTATTTATAATTTTTCCCATCACCATTTTAAAAGAATTTTAAACCTTGGTTTTGCCAACATTATAAACAATACCAATATCATAGAATAGTAAGTCCCAGGAGTTACATTTTCCTTATTAAGAAATATACATATTCTACAACCATTTTTTATAGTATAGGTACAGACATACTGACTTGGTTTTAAAATCAGATATGGTGAGGATACCTATTCAGCTATGTTACAGAGCAATGTAACATTGCAGAATGAATCCGACTCTTCAATCAGGCGACTAAGAATTAAATTTCACCCTACTATAAAATGGGAACTTTGTTATTTCTCTGAATCTCTATTTAGCAGGTATACCTCATTCATGAGAATGTTATACTCAAAGTTTTGTTCTGTAAAGTGTGTGGAGATTAGTAATGTTTATTCCTTCTACAGCTCCTTCACTTAGCAAAAGAGGGATCAAGAGCTGTCCCACATCTCTGGGTTAACTGTATGAATAATTTTGTCATTACCTAGGAACTTTTAGCAGCAGAAATTTTATAATAGAATAATAATGATAATAATGTTATAACATTTAATTATTTAATCATCACACTTATTTTTTATTTTATTTTTATTTTTTGCATTTTGAGTTCACACCCAGCAATTTGAGTCACACTCAGGAGTTTCTCCTGACTATGCACTCAGGAATTACTCCTGGCAGTGCTTGTGGGACTATATGGGATGCTGGGGATCAAATCTGGGTCCACCGTATGCAAGGCAAACACCCTACCGCTGTTCTCTCACTCGGCCCTAATCTTCATGCTTAAAGAATAAAAGTAGGCATCATAGTACCTGATAAATTTGTTAACCATAATTTAAAAGACTTGGTTTAGATTCAGTATCTTCTGCTTACTATTGATCTTCAATGCTTCCCTTTCCTCTGTGCTTCTGCTTTACTATCAGTGAAATGAAGATAATAGTATCTTTCTTATAGAATTGTTTGATGATTTGTGCAGCAGTTGTGTATAGCATCATGCAAGTATTAAATACAGTGTTAAATCTTATTGTTTTACTTAATGATTACTAGATGAAATGTTGGATTTTTTTTTGTGAGAAACCAGGGTATTTGAGTGACATTAAACTGCAAGGAATGATGAAATCATGCAGTCAGCTGAAACTTGCACGGAACTGGAGGGATATCATGTTAAGTGAAGTAAGAAGAATGGCAGATACCGGATGATCTCATTTATCTGTGGCATAAAGAATAACAGAAAGAAGGAAATCAAGATAGCAAAAGGGTGATAGCTAGATTACCTTTGGCCCAGAATTGTAAATATGATAAAGATAGGGGAGGAAAGAAATTGATGTAGGTGTCAGAAGAAGGAGACTTGGGGTAATAGGGGCAGAAGCATCGGGCACATTGGTGGTGTAGCGGTGTGGTATGTCTAAACCACAGAACCAACAGCACCCGTAAACATGAGAACCAAACTTCAACAATACATGTTATTTTAAGGAAAAAGGCTTTATCTAGAGAATGAAGTCCAATAACTGACTTGAGGAACACTAATTTCTGAATATCAAGTATTCTGGAAATTTATCTCTTAAAGAAGGAAAAATGCTCACATCTGATTTTGTTGATATTCTTTTAAATATCAAATGGATTATCAAAGTTAACTCCCAGAGTTTTCACTTGGGAGGCAAGATGTTGGAAACTTTACTAAAATGAATAATCTAGAGGAGAAAGGGCTATTGAAGTGAAAATAACACATTAATTTCTGGTATGTTATGTTTGTTATAATTGTAGGACATTAACTTATATATAATCATAATCTTTAAGGTTTGACTTAGGTTTTGTAAAAGATATTGAGAGACACATGTTACTAACCCTAAAGAATTTGTAATTTGATAAGGGAGACAAGAGATGACTCAACTAATTATAATATTTTATAGATTATTTCTGATTATTATTTCTGATTATTATTTCTTATTATTATTTTTGGTCCAGAGACTCTCAGACATGGGGCAGAGCGGTTCCTTGCTCTCCCTGTGCCCAGCCGTTCATGAGGCAGTCGGGAGGCATGGTGGGTTCTAGACTTGTCCCACCACCCCGGCAGAACCTCACAACAAGCCAGACGACCCCCCACCAACTCCATGGGTGCCGCCATTTTCCACATCCGGACTTCCCTCTCTTCAGAACTCCACCCAGCCGACCAGCCCATCACAGCCCAGATCATCAACACACACCCTGCAGCCGTTTTCTTTCTCAATCCGGCCCAGGTATGCTGGTCCAGAGACTCTTAGACATGGGGCAGAGCGGTTCCTTGCTCTCCCTGTGCCCAGCCGTTCATGAGACAGTCGGGAGGCATGGTGGGTTCTAGCCTTGGCCCACCACCCGGCAGAACCTCACAACAAGCCAGACGACCCCCACCCACTCCATGGGTGCCGCCATTTTCCACATCTGGACTTCCCTCTCTTCAGAACTCCACCCAGCCGACTAGCCCATCACAGCCCAGATCATCAACACCCACCCTGCAGCCATTTCTTCCTCAATCCGGCCCAGGTATGCTGGTCCAAAGACTCTTAACATGGGGCAGAGCGGTTCCTTGCTCTCCCTGTGCCCAGCCATTCATGAGGCAGTCGGGAGGCATGGTGGGTTCTAGCCTTGGCCCACCAACCCGGCAGAACCTCACAACAAGCCAGACGACCCCCACCCACTCCATGGGTGCCACCATTTTCCACATCCGGACTTCCCTCTCTTCCGAACTCCACCCAGCCGACCAGCCCATCACAGCCCGGATCATCGACACCCACCCTGCAGCCGTTTCTTCCTCAATCCGGCCCAGGTATGCTGGTCCAAAGACTCTTAGACATGGGGCAGAGCGGTTCCTTGCTCTCCCTGTGCCCAGCCATTCATGAGGCAGTCGGGAGGCATGGTGGGTTCTAGCCTTGGCCCACCACCACAGCAGAACCTCACAACAAGCCAGATGACCCCCCCCCACCCACTCCATGGGTGCCGCCATTTTCCAATCCGGACTTCCCTCTCTTCAGAACTCCACCCAGCCAACCAGCCCATCACAGCCCAGATCATCGACACCCACCCTGCAGCCATTTCTTTCTCAATCTGGCCCAGGTATGCTGGTCCAGAGACTCTTAGACATGGGGCAGAGCGGTTCCTTGCTCTCCCTGTGCCCAGACGTTCATGAGGCAGTCGGGAGGGCATGGTGGGTTCTAGCCTTGGCCCACCACCCCGGCAGAACCTCACAACAAGCCAGATGACCCCCCCACCCACTCCATGGGTGCCGCCATTTTCCAAATCCGGACTTCCCTCTCTTCAGAACTCCACCCAGCCAACCAGCCCATCACAGCCCAGATCATCGACACCCACCCTGCAGCCATTTCTTTCTCAATCTGGCCCAGGTATGCTGGTCCAGAGACTCTTAGACATGGGGGCAGAGCGGTTCCTTGCTCTCCCTGTGCCCAGCCGTTCATGAGGCAGTCGGGAGGCATGGTGGGTTCTAGCCTTGGCCCACCACCCCGGCAGAACCTCACAACAAGCCAGACGACCCCCCCACCAACTCCATGGGTGCCGCCATTTTCCACATCTGGACTTCCCTCTCTTCAGAACTCCACCCAGCCGACCAGCCCATCACAGCCCGGATCCTCGACACCCACCCTGCAGCCGTTTCTTTCTCAATCCGCCCAGGTATGCTGGTTCAGAGACTCTTAGACATGGGGCAGAGCGGTTCCTTGCTCTCCCTGTGCCTAGCCATTCATGAGGCAGTCGGGAGGCATGGTGGGTTCTAGCCTTGGCCCACCACCCCGGCAGAACCTCACAACAAGCCAGACGACCCCCCCACCCACTCCATGGGTGCCGCCATTTTCCACATCCGGACTTCCCTCTCTTCAGAACTCCACCCAGCCGACCAGCCCATCACGGCCCTGCTTACGCGCTGCGCAAGCAGCTGCGCGGTTCATCAATAAATGCTTTATTTGGAGGTGTTTAAAGAATATGCCTCCCGCACGGCAAGCCTAGCAAGCTGCTCGTGTTGTATTTGACATGCCAAATGCCAGTAACAATTATATTAGGTTATTCCCATGACCTAATATAATGGTTTGAGGTTCTTTATGTTCCTGTAGCAAGCCGATGCCCTTTTGCTCTACTGGCATGAGACAGGACATATGGAGATTTTACTGGTGCCCGCTCTAACAAATAGATGATTAACGGGAAGATCGTGATCGTGATAGATTATTTCAAGAGTCAGCAAAACAAAATCCAGAATAAGTCAACTACTATGATATTAAAAAATTATATATATATTTCCCTATAGTTAGGTTTAATTTGATATTTCATTCGTAATCTATCAGTGAGGTAAACTGTTAAAGAAAACTCTTAAGTCTATGGACAACTGTTAGTAATAATAAGCAAAGTCATTTCAGTTTTTAATTCATAGTTATGCAGTAGTATATACTTTTCTATGAATGAAAAGCTCTTTTTGGAGACCTCATATTTAATAAGAATCCATTTAATAAATTAAAGTTTATCTCCGGATTTAATTTAATTGCATAATAACCTATTTGTTGAAGCCATGGCAGTAAATAAAATGTATCTTAGCAATTTAAAGTTTAATATTACCATTAAATCTTCTAATATAATTTATTTTTATTGGGCACTTACATATTATTTCATGCATTAAAATTTAAAATATTTCTAAAGATGAGTAATTTATATGTAAAAATAATAAATTTTATACATTTATTTTTATTCTCAGTAGCCCAGTAATTTAAATTATTTTCATAAGTACAAATTCACTGCTGTACAGTAAACCATGTTTCTTGATTGCTATATTAGAAAGAAATGTAATTTATAATTTATATCATTAATCCATTTTAGTGGATATAAAATTTCTGTGGGCTTTTATTTCTTAGTAAAGTCATACTTTCTATGTATACCATTTAAAATATTTGTATAGTTTGTAGTTGATTGCTTCTTAAATTTGTTTTTGTATTTCAAGCTTTCTATATAAATGTATGTGCTACTAATTTTGAAAGAAGAACAAAGCCCCCGTGAGTTATATTGTAGCTGTTAATGACATTGTTACAGTGATGACAGATTGCTTTAATGGTGGATATTCACTTAATTGGAGGAAATCTAACAAAATGTGTTATTTCATATTATTTAAAAGAGTCAGTCAAGAGCCATCACCCACTTACAGTCGTGTCTTAACCCAAATGACAAAGCATGTGTAGTATCAAAACTAATAAAAATTGCAAGAAGCATGTATTCATGCACTGTGCATTTATTCAGACAACCCATTAAATAGTGTTTGTTAACCTTTAATTCAGATGTCTACAGTAAGATAATATAATGTAAAACACAAGTCAATGGAGGGCCGTAAAACTGTTTCTGCTACAGTTTTTATTAGCTTGCTATTCAATGTTGAATGCAGTTACACCCTGAAGCAAGACTTGTATACAAGTATGGTATCAATATATTATAATACAAATTTAACCTATTAAATATGTGACAAGTATTGTGTTTATTGCTATGATCCATGAAGATATAGACAATGTTGTTGATAAATGTCACCATATCCTACGCTATATCATGGGATTACTTTGCGATTCAGAGGACTCATGGGGGTTCTGTCTGCACCCTCCAACTTACATTGCCATAAATCCCAAGTGGTTTAGTTACCCAGAGGACTTTTCATTTAATTTTCATGTTACTTGCGTGTTTCTTAAAAGGCTGTGTATATGCACATACCTCATAGTTATGCAAAACATTAAAAAAGGAAGAATACATTACTAGGATGTATAGAAGGTTTTGAATATTTTTATCATGTTCTTTTTATTTATCTGTATTTCCTATAATGAACATGTATTATTTGAGAGTAAAAAAGAAAGTAGTTAATGTTGAATAGGAAGAAAGAAATTATGAAACTTGTACTAATCTCCTCTACTTAAACACACGGTCATCTCCTTTCAACTGGAATAGTATGTAGTACTTTTGTGAAGAAGTTAATTTGAAGTGTCACCTTAATTTTTTTAGTTGGAGGAACTATGATATTATTAGCTCAAAATTGATTAAAACATTTTACTTGTTCCTCCAAGAACAGCAACAGATCCACAAGTAGTAACTATCACAATACTCACACTACCCCAACACATTAACTTGGTTTGGGCAGCTCTCAAACTTTGGACAGAATCAGAAAATATATTTTATTTATTGTTACATTCATGACTTTTAAAAAGTGTTAATGAACTTTAAATGTTTTAAACTGACCTGGATTGAATGTATTAGGAGCTTTTGAAATATAATCTTCACACTAAATGACCCCAACCAAGAAAAAATTAATTTTTCTTTCTGGCAATGAGAATGTAATGGACAAAATTTTTTAATGTCAGCAAAGATAAGAAAAAGGAACTTTAATAAAAATTTCCCGATCACTTTATTTTTTCTAATCATATTTTTACACATATAAACAAGCAAATACACAAAGAAACATGTTCTTTTACATTTATATGTGCAAGTCCTCAAAAACCTAATCCATTTGTGTATGTCCTCTGAAGTAATCAGTATGTACCTGGCTCACAAGAAATAAAGTATATGTGTCTCTTTGATACTTTATAACTTTGTGTTAGTTTTTGAGGGAATTTTTTGTCTCTGAGTCTTGTAGTTTTTTGAGATAACTTTAATCTACATCAGAGTATATATTTCACGAGTTCTCCACATTTCTTCTAAAGTTGTCATAACCACTCACAACCCAAGTGGCTGTATCGTCTACCACCGTCTACTGAATCTTGTCCTCTCTGTACTCTTTATGTTCTCTGACAAACTCAGTTCTGCACTTGTAGTACAGAATGTGGTTTGGGATTATTTTTCTCTGTCCCTTTTTCCTTTTTTGTCCAACTTAGTCATAGAAATATCCATGGGTCACAGAAATAAATTATTGTACTACTGAGATGTCCTAATTAAGGTTTTTATGTCCTAACAGATGCCTAAATATAGTATTGCTGAATCCTATGATAAGTTTGTATTTAGCACCTTGAGGAACTCAATATATTGATTTGAAAAGAGACTATACTCGTTTATGTCTAAATATTCCTATTTTCTCTAATCTTATAAGCACTTTCGTTTCTAATCTGTTTGATATAGTTTAATCTCACAGGTGTGAAATGATATTGTCATTTTCATTTGAATTTTTGGTAATCAGTGATTATGAGCAATTTATCCATATGCCATGGCCATCTGCATGTATTATTTCTAGAATTTATCTGTTTATGTCTTCAGCAAATTTTTTTGCTGAGTGTAATTTATTTTGTTTTTTAGTTTTATTATATATATATATATATTCTTTTTTAATTTGAAGCCACATTCATAAGTTCTCTTGGCTTACTTCTGGCTCTGTGCTCAGGGATCATTCCTGGTGGAGCTAAGGGAGATATGTAGCACTGAGGATAGAACCCAGGTCAACTGTGTGCAAGGGAAGTGCCCAGCAATCTAATAGCACTCCCAGCTGCTTTAGAATTTAAAAAGGTAGGTTGACTATTATCTTTGTTATATGCAGGATATGTAAATATTTTCTCCAATTAAGAGGGCTGTTTTTGCACAAATTTTCATTTCTTTCATTGGGCACAATTTATTTAAATTCATGTCATCCCAATTGTTTCGCTTTCCATTAGTTGAAGCTATGTTGATATATGTTTAGCTTTTGTATTCTTCAATAAATGTGATGGCTTCAAGTATTGTATGCATAGTTTTGATCATTTAATTATTTTTTTATATTTAATGTGAACTAGCAGTGAAGTTTCAGTTTTCTGAAAGTAATTAGTTTTCATCATAATATTTGCCAAAAATAAGTTCTTTTCTCCATTGAATGTGCTTGATTCCTTTATTATAAATTAAGTACTGTGTATGCATCAGTGTATTTCTGGATACCTGTTCCTTTAATTTGTGTCTATTTTATTCCAGTGCTATCACTATCACTATCACTATCTTCCAGTTCATCATCTATTTGCTTAGAGCGGGCACCAGTAATATCTCCATTTGTCCTGTCTCATGCTAGTAGAACCCAAAGGCATCCGCTTGCTCCAGGAACATAAAGAGCCTGAAACCATTATATTAGGTCACGGGTGCTATACTGTTTTAATTATAATCACTTTGCTTCTCCACATGTAGTTTATCCTCAAGAAAGCTGAATGCTTGGCGATAATATGTATTCATCTTTTTTTGTAATTCAGAGTCTTTTAGGGGTCCATCATTTCCCTTCTGATCTGCATTTACATTGAGAGCTGTTTTTCTCTCTGGTTGATCTCTCTATGAGATGAGACTGGGGTGTTGAAGATCTCTATTACTATTTTGTCATTGTTAGTGTCATTCTTTAAGTCTGTTAATAATTTTTATATATTTGGTGTATAAATTTTGATTAATGTTGTCTTCTTAATTGTTTGATCATTATCTTAATATCCCTTTTTTCTTGTTAATTTAGTTCACTGAAGGCCTTTTTGCTTTTGTAAGAATGACTGCAACTTCCATTTTATTTTTATCATTTGCTTTCGTAGGATTGTTTTCTTTGTGATCGCCTTCCTCTCACATGATGCTTGGGTTAATCTTTTCTGGTTTTGGTTGCTGCCTTCCTATAGTCTCTGTAGGAAGAACCACAGAAGAACCTCCTGCTGAGAAAGGGCAGTTATTTTGTGGAACAGTGAATCAATCAAATCCTGTGCCATGTACTATAGTAGAAATAGTGGAAATTGTCTGGTTGAGCTTGTCCAGTGATAAGAGCAGCATCTTAAATTCTTACACTAATATGGTGGTGTTTATATAGTGTCTCAGTTCTATTAGTAGTATCTCTATAAATGTCTTTTTTTTGTATGCATCTGTTAATAAGAGTTAAAACATCTTGGTCTGTTGACAGCTTAACCTGTACGTAATGTCCAATATTTCCTCTTATTTTCTTTAGCATGAATGTTATTTGTTGTGAAAGTTCAAGGGTGTCTCATAATAATAAAGTTGAATTGTTTCCTTATCCATCCTTTTTTTCACTGTTCATTTTGGTAGGTACAGTGATATTTAAAGAAATTATTGATATCAAGGAACTGCTTGCCATTTTTCTATGAGGATTTTTGTTTGCACAAATCTGAGTGAGTGATTACCTTGTAGAATAGAGGATATTTGGTTACAATTTTTTCATTAAATGTGTTGGTTATATCATTCAATTCTCTTGTTGTTTATAAAGGTTCATTTCAGAAAATATCCAAATTTTATGTTGTTTCCTATTTCTTTTACTGTGTAAAGTCTGCTTCTTGCATTTCTTGCCATTTTGATTGCAGTCTCTCTCCTCAGACTTGGGAAGTTTTCAGCTACAATTTATTATGCCAGCCATTTTTTTGCTCTTCCTTTCCTTCTGGAATTCCTATGAATTGGAGGTTGTTTGCCTTGATATTGTCCATTAAAGTCCTTAACATTTCTTCATTCTTTTCTACTGTGATTTTTTTTTGGGGGAGTGGAAAATTTGTTTTACTCCTAGCTCTATACTCAGTGATCATTCCTGGCAGGCTCATCAAATAATATAGGGTGCTAGAGATTGGACCATGGTCAGCTGTGATATAAACAAGGGCAATCTCTGGCTCTAATTCCACTTCTTTGTTCATTGCTTTCTTTCCAAATTTTTTAATTAAAACACATGAATTACAGAGTTATTGAGAGTTGGGTTTGTGACATACAGTGATCCATCACCAATCTCTGCACCAGTGACAACTTACCTCCACTGGTATTCCCAGATTTCCTCTCCTACCTCTCACCCCACCCCTGCCTGACACCTTTACAGGTACCTTTTAAATCTGGTTATTAACATTTGGGTCTTGCAAGGTCATTGTTTTTGACTCTGTGAGTTAGATATTTAGTTCATTCATTCTTTAACACCACCATGTTCCTGAGTTCCCTTGACCTCGGGTCCTGTTGCTGTTAATCTATCTCTTCTCCCTTTCCCTTCATTGTATTTCTTTCCTTCCCCATCCCTAAACTCTGGGACAAGGGTAATTTAGGCATCCTCCCTTTAAAACACTGCATTTCCTCATCCAGTTACTATAAATACCACATATAAATGATGTGCCCTTCTTATTATGACTTATCTCATTTAACACGATAGATATATTCCACTTCATGTTGCAGCAAGCTGATTGATTTCATTATTCCTTAGAACTCTGTAGTATTCCATTGTGTGTATATACCACAGTGTATCTGCATGATCCACTGCTCTGTTGTTAATCCAACATGTAGGTTCATTCCAGATATTAGCTATTATACTGAGAGCTACAGTTAATAGTGGTGTGCATAAGTTCTTTTGAATGATTAATTTCTGTCTTGGGAGTAGATAACCAAAAATGGAACTGCTGGATCATAAGATGGCTAAATTTTAAGTTTACTGAAAAATCTACATGGTGTTTTCCATAAGGGATGAACCATGCTACATTCCCACAAGCAGTGATAAAAACTCCTTTTTCACCACATTGCTACCAACACAGATTGTTCCCACAATTTTTGATGTGTACTATTCTTTTTGTCATCTAAATTTTGATTTCCCTAATAATATATGAAGATGAGCACTTTTTCATGTGCCTGTTGCCATTGGCAGGTTTTCCTCAAAGAAATACCTGTACATTTTCTCTCCCCATTTTTGATTTTTTTTTGTTGCTGATCTTTATATTTTATATATCCCTCATATATATATGAGATATATAAAATATGATATATATATCTTTGGGTATACATATATATATCTTTGGGTATATATATATATCGTATTTTATACATCTCATATATATATGAGAGAGATCATATCTACCTATATCATCAATAAATGCTGGACTTAGAGATGACTACAAGAGTATGCTACCTGCACGGCAGAGCCTGGCAAGCTACCCTTGTTGTATTTGATATGCCAAATACCAGTAACAATTATAGACCTCATTCGGAATGGATTGAGGCTCTTTATGTTCCTGGAGCAAGCAGATGCCCTTGGGCTCTACTAGCATGAGACAGGACGTATGGAGTTGTTACTGGGGCCCGGTCAATCAAATCAATGATGAACGGGAAGACAGTGATACAGTGATATAAAATATATATGTATTTATACATGATATATAAAATCATATTTTATTTATCATATATATGACTTTTTCTCATGCATTGACTGCAAATACATTCTCCTATTCAGATAGCTTTTTTAGCCCATGTTTTTCTTATCATGCAGAAACTCTAATTTGATGTGGTCCCATTTGTTTACATTCTTTTGTTCTGACACTTTTGTCATTGGCATTGTATCACTAAAGACACATTTGAAGTTTACGTACATTTCTTTACTGATGATATGGTGTGCCTTGACTACAAGACTATTGATTGAATTATCAACTTCTTGCATTCTGCTTCTGAATCCTGCTACCATATTCCTTATCTCCCTCAATTAAGTTTGAATTAATTATTTTTATCAGTCTCTCTTAATTTTATGAGTCTCTTTTCTAGTGGATCCCCACTTCAGAACATAGAAAGGAGTATTAATGTCACCATCTTCAGGCAGAAAGTTTTAGTGTAATTTCAGACTCTCTGGACTTCTGTTGAAATCTGTTGAAGTGGCTGAATTCTTTTATTTTATTAGTACTGGTGCTTTGTGGCAACTAAGGGTGGAAATAAGAGTTTCAGGTGTTATGAACAGGGATCTGGTGCTCCCATTCTCAATATCAGGCTAAATGTCCATAATTGTATTGATTTCTGGCAGCCACAAATGCCTTGTGAATATTTCATAAATGTTTACAAGGCTGCTCTGTTGTCAGTGGCTCTGATATAGGTGAAAATGGATGACAACAGAATGGTACTCATGCCCTGGAGCTGCTATGGCACTAAGTCTAGCTGGTGTAGGCTCTGACCTGTGCTGATGTCTGATTGTTTATGTATTTTACCTTACTGGGTAAAAGTTACCTTCTCCTCAGCCACCAAGTAAAGACCTGTGGTAAAGTGAGACAAGGTAAAATATATATTAGTTTGTATGTATGTGTGAGAGTAGCATATTATTCAAAATTTAGTGGTTTAAAAATTAGCATGTATACAGTCCACCTCAAAGGCTAGAGCACATAATTCTCATGCAGGAGCCTTGGGTTTGATCTTCAGCACCTTTGGTTGCCCCATTCTAAGGAGTTTTCCCAATTTTTAAAGCATGAATTTAAGATTTCATCGTTTCTGTGAATCAGGAATCTTATAGACTGCTACCAAACTATCTAGCCATGTTGCTTTCCTTTCTAGAGCTTGCTGTTCTCCTCATGCTCACATGGTTTTTGTCAGAATTCTGTTCATTATGGATATAATCTGGTATTTTTGTTTCTTATTGCAGCCAGGGCTGACTTACAGGCAGTCTCAGGTCTTAGCAGTCACCACAGTTCCTTGCGATATAATTTACCCACATGTCTCTCACTATAGAATCCATATTTCAGGCAGCAGGATAATTTCTCTGACCTCGGATATAGCCTAAACCTACTGTTAGAGGCTTCATGTACAATCAAAAGATAGACTCATTCAAGATAATATCCCTTTTGATGAATTTAGTCAACTGATTTGAGCCTGGACTGTTACCAAAAATTACCATGTCTGACCTTGCATAAAAGCAACTAAATTATGGGCATAATAAGGCTAACAGTTCAGGAACCATTTTTGAAAAATTCAATCTACTATACATTTGTCTTTTGGTTAATTTTGTGTACTAGAGACAAAGGGGGTGGTTAAAACTAGGGGCCAGAGTGATAGTCCAGCAGGTATGGCATTTGCCTTGCATGCAGCTGATCCGGGTTCGATCCCTAGCAACCCATGGTCTTCCATGCAGTGCCATGAGTGATTCCAGAGCGCAGAGCCAGGATTAACCCTGAGCATCACTGGGTGTGACCAAAAAAGCAAAAAAAAAAAATACCCTAAAGGGAATCGATATGGTTTTTTTCCTTATATGTAAAATATATTCTGCTGTCCAACATCCAACCAATATCTCTCTGTTCATAACATAGAGAGTCAGAGGTTAGGTAAGACAGAGAAGCGAACATGTGCTAATAATTGTCAAAAGGGCTAATATCAACCTAGAACTGGGCATTAAATACAGGCAAAAAGTTGCACATGATAACCTCCAAGTGTATATATTACAATCAACAATATGTAAGAAAAGGAAAGAGAGAGAGAGAGAGAGAGAGAGAGAGAGAGAGAGGAGATAAAGAACCTGCTGTAGAGGCAGGCTAGGGGAGAGGGGAGGGAATCGGGGACATTGGTGGTGGGAAGTCGGCACTGGTGGTGGGATGGGTGGGAATGGGTGCTGGAGCCGCTGTGTGACCAAACCCCCAAACATGAACAATTTTGCAATTGTATATCTCATGGTGGTATAGTAAAATATTGATTGAAAAATAAATAAATAAAAAACTGTAATTTTGTTGCTATCACCATTTTATAGGTGGGGAATCCAGAGTACAAGTAATATCTATTGCTTTCTGGGTTCACAAAGATTGTGTGAGTACAAGATGTGATACTTAATTCCCCAGTTAAGGGAGTCCAGGAAGCTGATAAAAACATTTTTGATGTATTTATGAGGGAGTTTCTGGAAAGGATTACCATTTAATTAATTCAAAGACAAAATTAAGAGGATCTATTCTCACCACCATATGTAAGCAGATAACATTCAGTCCACTGAGAATGCAAATAGAACAGAAAGGAAAGGGCATAAAAATTATCTATTCTCTTTCAACTGGGTGGGACATCATTCTTTTATACCCCTTGTAATTGTTCCTGATTTGAAGGTCCTCCCTCCCTCCCTTCTCTGTCTCTCTGTCTTTCTCTTCTCTTATCTGTGTCTGTCATTCTCTCTCTCCTGTCCCCCAATTGATTGTGTGCCACTTAAGAACTCTAATACCTTGGACTAAATTGGGTTTAATTCTAAGTTTGTGTTTTTACATGTATTTTCTGAGTTGAAAAACTACACGGACTGGGCAAAGTTAACAAAGTTAATATAAACCCATCTGAAGTCTCCCCATCTGAGCTGCAATACGTAGTCAAATCTTACTAATAGCAACTTTCCCTAGAGCTGGAGAATTGGCATTAAAATAAATATAAAACCATAAAGTCTTTCTAGTGCAGAATATATATGTGTATTCTCTTACACCATTGATGTCAAGCATTGTAATGATAATAGATTAAACTACTTCCAGAGATGTTAAGAGAGAGAAAAGGGTTAAAATAGCTGCATGCTTTGTGTTTTTTCTCCATTGTTCCAAGTAAGTGAGAAAAGAAGCTCTACCTCTAGAATATTCCCCAGAGTCAGTCACTTTGTTAATGCACAGTGCAGTTTGAGAATATATTCTTTCTGAACAAAGCCTACAGTTGCTAGAACATGTAACAGTCGACTCACTTCTCCCTTTCCTGTATATTTGTTTTATAAGAGGTATAGGTAAGTTCCTTAGACAGTGCATACTTTAGGGAAAGGCACTTCCTTATGACAACCATTCCTTGTAAATATCAGCACTTAATGAAAATTTTAACACACTTGCTAGAATTATCAAATACCTTCTAATGGTATTGAAGATTCATAAATAAGCGTAGTCACAGGGGCATGAAGAGAGTAATTGTGAAAAATTTCTAGGCCTTTTCTGAAAGTTTGCTGATTTCAGAAAGTCATTAAGGACATAACCAATAAATGGTCCTTGAGGTGATATATAAATTTAAAGGGAATTTATAATCAATTTGCTGAAAAACACTGATGTACCAGAACTTCATTAAGCACTGTAACTAACTTTGAAACACTAGTAATATATTTGTCAGAAACCTCTCCAGAGGATCCTCTTCATTTTGAATTATTTTGATAATTATTTATGTTTCAAGTCATCTTGATTCTTCTAAAGAAGACATTGCATAAAAGCAGATAAGAGAAATTTGCCCCAAATCTTCGGTGGGTCATGACTGTATTGATGGATCTGCCTGTCCACAGGTGGCAGACAGAAGACAGGCTTGTCTACACCCAGGGCTCTCCCTTCTAAAGGAAGGGGCCTTGGGAAGTTTCGGGAGGAAAGTAGGTACACAGACAATGGGTGTGAACTGAAATTATGTGCAAGTGATCTTATCATTTACAGTATTGTAAATCACAGTATTGCAATCAATCACTTGATCACTTGAATCCGTTATTCATCGATTTGCTCGAGCGGACGCCAGTAACATTTCCATTGGACCCTATCACGTGCCAATGTAGCCCAATGGCATCTGGTTGATTCAAGAATATGAAGAGCCTCAAACCATTCCTTCAGGGTCTTTACAAGGAAGTCTGACCATCTTGTAGGTGGGCGGCCACGTGATCTTTTGACATCCTGTGGGATCCAGTCGGTAATGGCTCTAGTCCAGCGGTTGTCTCCAAATCGCATTACATGTCCGGCCCATCTGATTTTCCATGCCTTGGCAAAGGAGACAGCGTCCCTGATTCTGGAATAGCGACGGAGGTCAGAACTCCGGATTCCTTCTCTCACTTGAGATTGCAATCAATAGAAGTTTTAAATTAAAAAATTAGATAAAATAAATGAAATTATTTTAATATCATTATTTATCTAACCTTATATATCCTAAGTATTATTTCAACATGTAATTGGCTTTTAAATCTTGCCAATGGATGTTTAAAATTATTTGAAACCAAGAGTTTAGATATTGTCTATGACTGAAAGTCCTTATGCAGTTGCAACAGTATTAGAAAAACACTGAGATACTTCTATATTTCAGAAATTTAGTCATGGCTTTCTAATTCTGAGTACAAATGTTAACAATTGAAACATATCAAGCCAATAATGGCAATGCTCATTCTTTTGCACATCATATAATATGTTTAAAATACTCCTTTTAACTTTAATATTTTGCTATTTTCAAAGTATTTACCTTCATGATAGTAGGTTAGAAATTCTGATGACAGGATAGATTTATTATCATGATATGATCAATTCCTATTTTTTTTTAAATCTGTGAACTTGACTTAAAGGTTTATATCTTGCTTTTAGGTTTCCATGCCAGACTCTCTAAGTAACTATAAATTTATCAAGATAGCTTTTACTTATCAGAACTTTTACATTTTTCAAGGAAAGAATAATTCCAAAATACACTGACAGGTAAATGTAACTGGGAATAGTAGAGACATTTCATTATTTTCTTCTTCATGGTGTAATTGCTCAGCATCACCTTATCTTACCAATAGTGATAGATAAATTGGATTAATGCTGCCAGTTGAGCTTGTTGATAATCAGAAGAAATCGGCATGCTCAGCTGTTAAAGATTTAAAAGATCCCTAAGGTCTCTTGAAAATTTATGATACTCTGATTCCACTTAGGATGATAAAAGAAATAATAGCTTTTTAAAGAAAACTCATCCTATAATGGCAGAGCTATAAAATGAAAATATCATTCTACTGCTCCTATAAGCCTACATTTATAATATCAAATTTTCAATATTACAGTCAATAGATATATTTTGGATTAATTTGAATAAGGTGGGTTTTACCTCATAGGTGAGACAGTTTTTTGTAGACAAGTTAAATAGTATCCCCCTCTGCTGTTTTTGTACCAATTAATTGTTTTACTAGACTACCTTCAAATGATTAAGAATATGGGCTGGAGTGATAGTACAGAGGGCAGGGCAATTGTCTTTCATGTAGCAGACCTAGCTTCCATCCCTGGCACCCAGTAATGTTTTCTGAGCACTGTTGAGTGTGAACCAAAACTCGGTAAATAAATAATGTTAGAAAATAAATAGGTTAGAACTTCTGTATAAATGTTAATAGGATATAATTTCTACACCCTCATATAAAATATACATCTTGATCACTTGATCACTTGACATCCTGTTATTCATCGATTTGCTCGAGTGGGTGCCAGTAACATGTCCATTTGACCCTATCACGTAAACTTTATTTGTCCCTTTCATGTATTAATGTACTCTGTAAAATGAATAAGCATTCACTAAATGTTCACTTGATCAAAATATGTTTTATATTATAAAAAATAAAAGTATGAGACTAATATCCAAGGCCAGGCAAAACATCGACCAGGAGGACTTGTCAGTGCTTGGAATGTACGACAAGTGTGTGGGAGTCAGAGGTCAGGTAAGATAGAGAATGGACCTGTTCCACATGTGAGAAAAATCACTCTAATCCCTTTCTTTCTTTCTAATTGACTCCACTCAGCATAATATCCTCTAGTAACGTCCATATTGTGGCAAATTACATGATTTGTTTTTTTCCTGGAGTTGCATAGTACTCCGTTGTGTATATATGCCACTACATTTATTAGAAGTTAGGCAATTGGGCTGTTCATATATCTTGGTTATTGTACTAAGTAAGGTGATGAATATAGGTATGCACAAAACCTTTCAAATTAATGTTTTTGCATTTTGACCAAGTAGTAGTATCCACTAAACCATGTGGGAATCCCATTTCTATTTTTTGAAGGGATAACTATATTGCTTTCCAAAGAAACTGACCAGATGATATTCCCGCCAACATTGGATACGGCTCCCTTTCTTCAATTTTTTAAAAGTAAATTGGTAAAAGTCTAAATATTCTCAAGATGTACTTAAAAATTCATATTAACTATAAATTGATACAAATTTTGGGTCTATTTAGTTATAGCCAGATCTATGACTCATAAGCTTAATATTTACATTCATTTGGTTTACTGTCTATATATTCTGAATGATTCTCAGGAATTATATCATGCTACGTCTTCCAGAGTTGCTTTTGTCTCTCTTAACTTTTTTATTGAGGTAACATATGTTTTAAATGTACAACTGCACATATTTTAGGTGTACAATTTGATCTTTATTCAAAACATGTAGCTACAATACAATCATCACCAAAGTAGCAATATTCCTTCTTCACATCTCATTTGGGACCTCCTCATGTCACTCTCTTCTCCCTCTCTGATAAGCAAATCTCTATAGCCTGAGTCCAAGGTTTATTTACTTCTTTTGCTTATATTCCACACAAGTGAAATCATCCAATATTTGTCTGCATTAAACCAAGCAGAAAGATTTCTTCATTTTTTACACCTCAGTAGTATTCCATTTTATCTATATAATATGTTTATCTCTCTCATTGAGCACTTAATATGTGTAGCTTGACTACATAAATACCACTGCAATGAACACAGGAATGTATGCATTTATCTTTTCAATTTAGTGTTTTTGTCTTCCTTGATAAAAGAATGTAACTGATGGATCATGCAGTATATTCAATTTAGTATTTTGATATCAATATTGTTTTCCCTTTAAACTGGACCAATATCAAGCCCATGACATATGAGGGTTCCAATTTTTCCACACTCAAGTCAACAGTCAAAATAATTGTTTTCTAACTTTTCCAAAAGCTGTGAAAAACTTTTTCATGAAGTCCACTCTTAGAAGTGTGATGTGATATCTCTCATATCATTTTGATGTTCATGTCCCTGATAACCACAGTTGATGAACATTGCTCCTGTGTCTGTGAGCCAGTCGTATGTCTTTTTTGATACATGTTAGCACCTCTCCCTATTTATTGATGAGGTTTTCTTTCTGAGTTTTTTGAGTTCCTTAAATATCTTATTAGTTTCTCCCATTCAGTAGGACATAATTTTTATACATTAATTGTATGCTCTTTCCCCTAATACTACAGATCACTTGATCACTTGACATCCCGTTATTCATCGATTTGCTCGAGCGGGTGCCAATAATATTTCCATTTGACCCTATCACGTGTCAGTGTAGCCCAATACTACAGATAGCAAAGAAAATACATCCAAAGCAAAATATACTGCATCTCAAAGTACCATGAAATAGTGGTCCTGTACATACTTGGATCGGTTACCAGGGAGATTCCTTAAAGGACTTGTGCATGGTTTGAATACAAGAGCCTAGTTAACTCCCAGCTAAATTGGCCCCCAATCACAACTGGTAATATCCCCCTGAACAATGAATTATGAGCATTTATGAACACTAGATGAGTCTCAAAAAAATAAAAGTAAGATCAAAACTGGAAATTATTTTCATTTGTATCTTTAATTATTATACAACAGTACTAGCAAGGAAAAGTTGAAAGGAAGTTGACAAATTTTGATAACATAAAATACTTTTACGGTGATATTGTATAAATACAAAGCCCATGATAACCAACAAAATAATGTCATATAATTTGTTTTTAAGTTAAGTTGCAAAAACATTTTTATTATTCTAGTAAGTGATAGAGAAGACTTTAAACCAGGTCTGTTAGGCATTATAGTGTTCTGGAAAATGGAAAAACATTAGTAACATATAAGCATGTGGTTCACATAAAGAAAACCATAAACATTTCACAAGTTTTTTTTTAAAATAGAGGGAAATGTGCTCTCATGTAAAGATAGATGGTAATGGTAAAGGTAAATAGATATCCAATTCTTGAAAAGATCGTTTTCATATTAATTTAGAATTTTTCTGCTGTCAATGAAAATAGTATCAGGATTTTTGAAAATTAAATATCTTATCCAAGAAAATAACAATTCTGAGTGTCATAAATTATGTCCATTGGAAATTCTATGTCATTTCCTTACCAGATGTAAAAATATTTCATCAAAACAGTGTAGAATGTTATGTATGTTTCATTTAAGTAAAAATAGGAAAAAATTCTTATCAATCTTACTGTTTAGCAAAAGGAAAACTTTTACTACTTCCTTGATAATAGGAAAACTATTGTAGAAAAAAAAATTTGTGGAGGGCACACCTGGAAATGCTCAAGAGTTATTCCAAGTTCAGCTGGGAACCATATAGGATCCTGGGGATTGAACTCAGGTTGACCAAGTGCCAGACACAAATATGTTGTTTTCCTCTATTACCCAAATGTTTAAGTTAAGTGTTAGGACAACTGACAAGGAACATTAAAGAGAAAAGGGAATTATGACTTTTGCCATACGTCAATTGCCAAAACAAAATCACAAACAATATAGCTATAACTATTTGAAAATAATCAAACTAACAAAGTTAAAACAGAGTGAATTTTTTAATCTTTCAAAAGAGAGAAGTTGCTAAGAAAAAGTCTAACAATCCCAATCATATTTAATGCAAAGAATGATTCACTGCATTTACTCTTATCAAATTAGTAAATTATATGGCTGCATGTTTAATATTTTATAAATAATCCTAATTCCAGAAAAGTCAGTACACCAAAATGTTACTCTATAACAATATGTTTATCTCATCAATTATTATGATAATAAAATAAATGAAAATATTCAGTTAATCATGATATATCTGAAACCATTTGAAAAATAGTATGCAGTTATTGAAAATGCAAAGAATCATATATAATCATATTAAAACATGTTAGCCATGTTAAATTTAAACAGTAAGATCACTTGTCACTTGTATCACTTGTCTTCCCATTGTTCATCAATTTGATTAATGGGTGCTAGTAATGTCTCCATTTGTCCTTGTCACATGCAAGTGTAGCTCAAGGGAATCTGCTTGCTCCAGGAACACAAAGAACCTCAATCCACTCATTCAGGTCATGGGAATGAGGCCTATTGTGTTGCTGTCTTTGGCATATCGAATACACCACAGGTAGCTTGCCAGGCTCCACCATGCCTGTGGGATACTCTCGATAGTGGGAAGGTCTCAGTTCTTGCATTTACTGATGAACCGCGCAGTCGCAAAGTGTCCACGGGCAACAAGGGATAGCCAGTAGCAGCTCTGCCTCGTATATCTATGTATCTGGTTCATGGCTTACAGCCCAGGAGCAGTTGTGACTGGGTCACTGAGCCTCCCAGATGGGACAGAGGAAGCACAGTGTCTTTAGCCCAATCAGTAAGATAAACAGTAAGATAAAACATAAAATACAATTAGAATGTAATTCAGCCCTTCCTTTAGTTTTATTGGGAGGGGGCACACCTGACAATGCTCAAGTGTCACTCCTGGCTTTGTACCCAGGAATTATTTCTGGTTGGGGGACAATATAGGATCCCAGGGATCAAACCCAGGTTGGTTGTGTTCAAGACAAGCACTTTACCAACTGCACTGTCTCTCCAGCTCCTATAATACAACTTTCTAACTTAAAAACTAGCATATAAATAGGTTTATAAAAACATACCAAATTCAAATAGAATAAGAAAAACTTGATTTATAACATTTTAAAATATTTTATATATGTTAAATATGTTGTAGAAATTAAGAATTATATAATATTTGATTGTGTTTCTATTAAAACAGATTTTGATTAGAATTTTCAAAAACTTTGAATCTGGGGACACTAGTGGTGGGAAATGTGCTCCAGTGGAGGGAAAGATGCTGGAACACTGTATGAATAAAACCAAATCATGACCCTTTTATATAATAAAATATAAAGTGGTATATATTTATAATGAAATATAGACCTGTGTCATATTTGATATGCCAAATATCAGTAACAATTATAGACCTCATTCCTATGACCTGATGGAATGGTTTGAGGCTCTTTATGTTCCTGGAGCAAGCAGGTGCCTTTGGGCTCTACTTGCATGAGACAGGACATATGGAGATGTTACTGGTGCCCGCTCGAGCAAATCGATGATGAACGGGGAAGACAGTGACACAGTTATACAGTGATATACGGCAGTATAATGTACTTTTTAAAAATTAAAAAAAATTAAAAATATTATTTCAGTTAATACTAATTATATTACTATTTTATCAGTACCGCTCACTGTAAAATGTTTATTAGCATACATAGAAAATTTTAAAACTTCCATATCGACTAATAAGAATTTTTTCCAACAACTCTTTTAATCAGATTATCTAAAATCAATTATTCAGTGACTTTCAGTTCTTTATTGCCTCTCTTACATTTTAGAAAAAATAATTTTCTCTAACTTAAACTTAGAGAAAATTAGAAAAAATTAAACGTAGAGAAATATAATTTTCTCTAATTTAAATATTTAAAGTAGCACAGTGTCAAATATTCTTATAATTTAATAAATTCTATTTCGAATTTAAACCTATGAAACAATTACCTAAAATTTTCATTCTACTTGATATTTTGATGGCATGGGAACTAACAACTCAATTAACAAAAATTTGAGTGAATTAATTCAGAACATGTAGGTTGCTGAGTTTCATCTTGCATAATTTAAAATTTTAAAAAATCATAATATTTTGTTATCCACTTAGGCACGATCTAATTAATGAACAGTTAAGCCATGACATTGAGCATGCATTTTCATATTTTGTTCTGAATATCCTGTAACAAAACAATAAAACGTATAAGAAACAGAGCTGGAAGTGAATTTTTTTTTGTATCTACAAACTGTACAGGAGGTGCCTGGTGGCAGTATTTGACTTTCAAATACTTGATAATGACTTATCAAAGCCTTTGATAGATTTCTTTAGCTCCACATAGGTAGAGTTTGCTGAAAGATAAGCTCAGTACTTCTCAAATAAAATGGAATATCAGAGATTCCCTACTTCAATACTTTCGTGAAATATTTTCCTCCTAGCTCTCCAGTTTACAGAAACCCATTTCCCAGCTCTCGGTTACATAAATTTCAGTCTTTCAGAATTTTTCATTCTGATCTTGTTCATAATTCTCAGCAAACGATGAAAGAAAGGGGAAAAAAAGAAGAAAACAAGATTGGTATATTGCTACCATATTCTTCCATGGGAATCCCCTCAGAGACTTTGGTGCCTGTTACTCTGTGTCTTTGGAGCTGCTTTGGAGGCCAGGAAGAGAGAAATAGAATAGAAAGAGGTTAGATGATAGACATTCTCTTAATGGAAATAAGTCAAAGGTCATCAAGTCATTAGTTAGCTTTAGATTGTTACCCAGGAGAGAAAATTTATATTCAGAATTAAATAAACATTTTAAAATTCTGGTGGCTCAATAGTGTTATTGACTCATTTCACTTCATAAATGGTCACTTTTAAGTAAATACCTGAACTGCTTTTAGGCGAAGATACAAATAAGAACAAAAACTCCAAGATTTTGTATCTTTAAAATGTATATTTTTAAGATGTATACTTTGACTGAGAATGTGGAAAGATAGGTTTACAGCTGTACTCAACAAAACTATGTTCATGAAAAATGAACTAGTTGCAGAGGCCCCCATTCACTCAATGGAACAAACATCTCTGAATGCAGAAGTTATGTGTACCTAGGTCGAGAAGTCAACAT
Organism: Cryptotis parvus; assembly: GCA_021461705.1. NCBI lineage: Eukaryota > Metazoa > Chordata > Mammalia > Eulipotyphla > Soricidae > Cryptotis > Cryptotis parvus. The sequence goes on from JAJIBD010028311.1 coordinate 24,395, forward strand.
GATGAACGACCTAAAACCTGAGCTGCGGAGGAAGAAAGCGGCATGGAATGCCTTCAAAAGCATTGAAGAAATAGCTAAAAGGACAAAGAACCTCCGGCTCCAGGCACATCTCTTCTACTCCACCATTCTCCCTGCATTAACATATGCCTCAGAGACCTGGGCCCTACGAAAGCAGGATGAGAATGCTATTCGGGTCTCCCAGAGAGGAATCGAAAGAGCTATGCTTGGAATATCACGCCTCACGCAAGTGAGATAGGAATCCGGAGCTCCAACTTCCATCGCTGTTCCAGAGACAGGGACGCTGTCTCATTTGCCAAGGAATCGAAAATCAGATGGGCTGGACATGTAATGTGATTGGAGATGACTGCTGGACTAAGAGACTGGATCTCACGGGATGTCAAAAAGATCACGTGCTGCCACCTACAAGATGGTCAGACTTCTTCGTCAAGACCCTGAACTAACAGTTTTGAGGCTCTTGGCATTCCTGAAACCAGATACCATTGGGCTCACGTGCACGATTGTGTAATGGCAGAGACTTCAAAATTTCTTTAAAGTGTGGCACTCAGAATAATTAGTAGTAATATTGCCATAATATTTTAGAGTCACTCTGATTTTCAAAAATGCGAAAGATTTATGCAATTTGAAGAGAAACCTAGTATAAACCCCGATGTTTCTACGAAAAAATCCTTTTTGAGGATTCATAAAATTCTATGAAATGAGGATTTATTTATTTATTTTTTGGCCACACCTGGTATTGCTCGAGGGCTTACTCTTGGCTCAGGATTCAGTAATCACCCCTGGACGGATTGGGGGGGTCTGTATAGGTTGCTGGGGATCAAACCCCTTGTTAGATGTGTGCAAGGTTAGCACCCTATCATAGTGGGCATGATGACGCTTCACCCTGATGAGAATTTTATTTTTTAATCTTAGGAGCAGATTAGGCTTTTTTGGACCTGAAATATCTACAGCTGTAAAAGACATTTAAAGAAAAAAAGATATAAAATTATGAAAATCAAACAAGTTGGAATAAAAATGTTATGTTTGCAATAAGTCTATTTGATTTGAAACTTATCTTTGTTAGCTTTCTGTAACATTTGCCCCATCTCAGAAAAAATATTTAATTTTAAAATTATACTTAAATGTTTTTTTAATAAAATTCATATCATTTGATGAAAATTTCAACTCTTGACTCAATATTTTTTTTGTAAAAAACAATCTACCTTTTTCTCTTTAAGCACATTTTAACATTTAGGAGTTTCATTTTTTATTTCCATTTTGAATGGTGATAATTTTATTTAATGACAGTAGAAGATACCAAAATAAATCATTTTACATTTTTCAATGGTTTTGATTTGGGGTGCCTGCTCTCTGAGGAACACTGATATAATGCTATGAAAAAGACTGTTGAGGTCTTTCTTAACCATTTTATGCTAAGAACAACATCATTCCTAGTTAGAGAGCACTTTGGAAAGGGTAAATGAAATGGTAGCACAAGATTTACTTTAACAACTGAAAAAATGTGTCACATGTATTAATGTCAACAACTGGAATTTTACCTCATTAGGTAATTTCTAGATCTAAGGCTCTGATTATTATTCTAAGCTGAAAAATATGCTAATTATTCACTCTGAATGTAGAAGGAAAAAGGTGTAAAATCTCCCGTTAGCCGAGTGACCATGTACTAATTGCATGTCATGTGTCAAAATAATGCCGTTCACTGTGCCTAAAGCAATTAGACACACAGAACTCCATTAATGAAGCACCGTCTGTCGTAAAAGTGTTTTCTGTGCTATAGTTGAAGATTAAAATATTAACTTCTCAAATATTTATGATAGTTACTGACAGCATTTCAAAAATGTTGCTTTTACACAAAGCTTTCTATTAAGAATTAGTTTTAATTTGGATTTTATATTCAAAGAAGATATTAACATATGGGAATAAGGGAAGGATTTCTTAAATACTTGAAGAGTTGATTATAAAAGGTAGCTTCACTTTTAGAAAAACTTCACTATGCCTTTTGCTCTCTTAAATTTTGACCCCTCAAGAAGCCCCCCTTTTTGGGGCGGAGCTATAGTACAGAGGGTAAAGAATTTGCCTTGCACATGGCTAACGCGGGTTTCGTCCCTAGCATCCCATATGGTCTGCGAGTACAGCCAGGAGTAAACCCTGAGAATCTCTTGTAGCGTGGCTTAAAGAAGCAAAAAAAATCCCTATCTGAAGGTATTAGTACAGAACATCTTTTAAAATCTAGATTTATTTGACAGTGCGTGCAGATGTAGGTATTGGAATTTTGCCGTTTTTCTTTATATTACTTAATTAATCGATCTTCATTATATAAGTCTGGACCCGCTGGCTTCTCAACCATATAAGGCACCGCAAGTATTTTTTTATATTTGAGAAGCCTAAGTGGAAGGAATGTCGGCACCTTAAATTTTGCTTCAATTCTAACTCAAACAAATAATACTTTGGCATTGCTTCACTAGGATAAAATGGGATTTTTGAGTGACTATTATATACCAGATATAGCTTAACATACAAAGTATTATTTAATTCTAACTCAAGAGTTGTTCCTTTGTTCTTCGTAGCCATTTAATTGTGAACAAAAAAATACCATGAACTGTGCCTTACTTATGACTCAACTTCTACACTTTGAAACTTTTGGGATAAAAATAACAATCTCTCTATAAATTTCAGATGTTTGAGCACTATTTATTTCCATGCTTTTTTCTTATTTATGAATGGTTCTTCATAAAGAAACGTCATCTCTGAGCCAGAACTTCCATATCTACTACCTCAGATCAGTTTTTCATCCATAAGTTATCCAATATACTTACTAAATAAGTAAAGTCAGAAATAAGTGGGATGTTTATGTTGCCTCAACAATATTGCATTGCTTGCTAACAACTAAATTTTTAAACATTAAACTTTTGCTGTTTTGTAGTTTTAATAGAATTTTTTGTTTTTCATGCAGCTTAGACATTAAGGTCTTACCACTTTCCATTAGTGGTCCTCCAAACTTTTAGTGCAGCTCATAAGCGCTAATAATTTAACCCCACTTCATGAACCTTCACTCAGAAATAATACTCTATTTCTTTTGCCATTCAAAGCTCAAGAATTACTTGAAGTTTGTATACTAGATTATATTTCTTTCCCTTTCCCATACTGCTTAAAGTGTAGAACTGTTGCTGTCTAGGAAACATTCATTGCCATTGGCAAACAGAAGAAAACACTTATGAAAGTACATTAGATTTCTCATGTCAGGATAATTAGGCAGTTCTTTTGGAGGGATTGGATTTTGGTTTTTTGGCTACTTTCCAGGCTTATGCTCAGTGCATGCTCTGAGGTCACTATGCTCCAGGATCACAAACCATTGGGTTTCTAGGACAAAGGGGTCCGGAACGCTGAGGATAGAAATCTGGTTCAGCTACACTTGGGAACCGGTAAGACTCCAGAGACTCTGCTCTCCTACTTGACAGGAATGGTATTCTTCCAACATTCTTTTTTCTTTTTGGTCGCACCAGGCGATGCTCAGGGGTTACTCGGCCTCTGCACTCAGGGAATTACTCCAAGCGTTCCTCAGGGACCATATGGGATGCCGGGGATCGAACCCAGCCGGCATGGGCCGGTCGACTGCGGAACAAACACCCTACCTGCTGGGCTACCGCTCACGCCCCTCTTCTAATATTATTACTGTAGTGATCTATGACTCTGTTTCTTTCGGGTAATTGCTGTTGACACAAGTGATTACTTGGTTTGATGCTGGTATAGTTTCGCTACAGTAAATGATTTTGGTATTTAGAAGCAATATAAACCTGACTTATCTATGCCCCTGCTTTTGAAAGACAGTTCTTTCAAATACTAACATACTGATATTGGGCAGTGTAGGAAGAAAAAAAATGGAATTAACTCTTTACTGTGAGACATTAAACATAAAGTCAATTTTCAAGCAGCTAAAACAATAATTAGTTTAATTTGTTTTTGAAATTAGTTTTTATTCTCTGGAAATTATTTTCTCAGAAAGATGAAATCGACTAAAAGGATGATATTTGATTGCTTGAGTGTATTTTAGCCCTTTTTGTTCTGTACAGATTGTTAGTAATTTAAAAATATATATCTTGGATGAAAGCTAAAAAACACTGGCTTTCTTTATTTTCTTTGAAAGTACTTTGGATTTTAATTTTGATAAGTACAATTTCATAAACTTTAGTTGGTTGAATTCCAATATACATTGTTCTAGGATTATAGGAATTTTTGTTTCACTTTTGTGCCAAACACTAGTACATGGTTCTATTTAATTCATCATACATACAGAATTGTGTATCTGGTGTTATCAGGTATTTAATAATTATTTTTGTAAATGAATAGGTAAGAACATGCTTTCTATCTTTATTCATATATATTATTATATTATTATTATTTTAGCACATACAAAAGATTTATGTATTATAAATGTTATGAGAAAGATAATGATACAATGAACTTCCATAACTAACACTTATCCCAAGAGATAAGATAAAGAGATAGGAATTACCTATGTAATTTGCTTCCTACCTATGTTTCTCTTGGCTTTGTCACTATGATTCTTTACTCAGAGACAATTGCTATTTAAAATTCCTTGTGTTTGCTTTTGCATTTTTCTTTAAAAATATGGAATCTGACAGAAATATCGGATGCTTAAGCATATATTGTTTAGTGTTGTTGTTTCAGGGCGTTTAAAATAAGGAATATAAGTTATCTTCTCCTTGAATTTCTTTTTTACTGAGCATCATGCTTTCAAGATTCATGTTGCATGTATGTATTTATTTTGTTAACTGCTGTACAACATCCTGCGGATCTTAGTATACTATAGTGATATCACCTATATGTTAATCCAAAGTAGTAATTCTTGATTTTTGATTCTCATCCATCTATATGATATAGTATATATATTATATATAATATATAAATGATATCACTGGTGCCATAGTGACAAAAAATTCATATAAGAATAATGATATCATCTATATAAGAATAAAAAAATTTTATATATTTGTCTTGGCTTGTAGCATCAATAAGAATTCATCGAAAAAATAAGATTTCATCATAATCATATAAATCTAATAAATGGATTTCTTTGGTTGTAGAATATTTTGTAGATCAGCTTGGAGAAAGCAAAAAAATCTTTAAAAAAGAGTTTGAACACTTGAATTAACAACTGTTTTCCAAATATAACATTTTCAACTTCTCTATGAACCCTCTGTACACGTTATGTGATACTGTTTTAAATTTAATGAAATTAAACAATTGTGTTCATTTCTATGTTGCTTACCATTTTGAATAGAGTTTTGGTACTATAGTATATGCCATTTGTGAACTATGATTTTACAAATAGTAGTTTTTCAGATTTCAGTTGTTTTATAAAAAACCTTTACGTTTCAAGCTGTTCATGATACAAGATCCTGGACATCTGATTTTCAGTTGATATTTATAAGATATTCAAAAATTAGGAGCCATGTTTACTATTACAAATTTGAACTTCGGTAAAATAAATAAACAACTAAAACCAATTAGAAAATATATTCCAGGCACAGAGATGGAGGATATGGCTCATTGTTAGAGATCCTCCTTTAGGTATGAGGCTAAAGGTTCCCATGGTTGCATACAAATTTCCACACTGTCATTTCAGATTCCTAAACCACATACAGTGGATAATTCAGATACACCACAACCAAGTGAATATCAGCCTCAAATAAACTGGTGCATCCCATAACAAGTCCTGCAATCTCAGGTATGGAAGCACTTCTGGTAACTAAGTAAGGTCTGCATTGTAATCAGCGTGCTACCGGCATTTATTGTTCTATCAATAATTACTAAGGGCAGTGAAGGGATTAAAAAGGAAAAGTAAAATTAGGAAATACCTTTGTAAATGAGACTTAGCATAAGCTGACTCTGGTGCTACAATTTGTGCTTCTTTTTTTTTTTGGCTTTTTTGTCACACAGTAATGCTCAGGGGTTTTTTCTGTTTGCACTCGTGAATTACTCCCCATGCAAATGGGAGCTCACATGGGATGCCAGGACAGAACCTTGCGACGGGGTAGCGGCCGTCCACGCAAGCGCGCAACGTTCTTACCCACTCAGACTGGTCGCTGCCTGTCCCCACTTTGTGCTTCTTAAGTGACATCTAGTTGTGAACCATCCGTGGTACACTCGATTTGATGTATTGTAAATTACCCCATAGTATGAGTCATCTGAAAACACATCTATAATAGAACACATGCTAAAGCTACTTGTAGAGACAATGGTAACATCTAACATATAAAAAATTGATGATATAACATCTAATAATTCAACATTTCCTTCTCATAAAACACCAATTTTTTCTAAAACTTCGATACTTAATCTAAAGCAATCCTTTAAATCCTAATAAAAATTTGACAAAAGTTTAAATTCTAAAACTCATTCTAAAATGTTATCTAGAAAAATAAAAAGGCTAACCATTGTTAAAAAAAAAAATTTCTTTGGGGACTGACTAATATTTTAACAAATAGGGGCATTTGATATGTATGTATTGATCCTTTAAATCCCAGCATCTCATATGGTCCCATGCACCAATAGTAATTCCTGAGTGCAGAGTAAGGAGTAAATCTGAGCATAGCAAGTTTTGGTTCTCCCAAATAAGCTCTCTCCAAAACCTCTAAACAAGATGCAGAAATAAAAATTGACTTTGCTGTGGATATTAAAATTTACTAGACAAATTGCTGGCTAACAAAAGTGTATCTATTTTGTGATGAAAACGATCATTAAGTACAAGACAGTTAAGCTCAGCCAAGTGTTTTTCAAAACACAATATAAGTTTATTTTAAAGCGAAACACTATACAGAACTTTAAGTGACCTAGTGTTACATATATCACCACAAATAATTATAAAAGAAAATTCATCACTAACCTGAAAGAAGTAATGCGGAGAAGAATACTTCAATTTGGTTTTCAAAGTTTTTTTCAAGCAAAGATTATACATACAAATGGCAGCCTGAGAGTTTTCCACTGATTTGCACTCTGCAGTAAAGTAATGTCAAGTTTGTAATGACTAAGAGTGACCTTGTGAAGGGTTGAGAGTGGGCAGGAAGAAAAAGAAAAGGAAGAATGGGAGTGAAGAATAAAAGGAAAATAAAAGAGGTAAGAGAAACAATTCTACCTTACCTGTCACGCCTTTCTCTAATAGTACAGATCACTGCCAAAAAGAAGTCTTTTCTGGCATGTAATTTTGAAACTGGGTAAAAGAGATTAAATAAACGGAGTGATTGGCTTCCCTAGTAGGTTAACACAACAAATGGACACACTATTTCTGTTTCTAGGAGTGGTGGAATTAAGCTGACAGACTCCGAAAATGTTTTCCAAAAAGGAGTTTTGTAGTGGCCAGAATAGCACCTGTGGGAGTAATATCAACAGAAGATTAATTCTGAGGTATGGGAATTATAGGTAGCCACACACAGAATACCTCAAGAACACCATCAATGAACTACATCTCTACCCCAAAATTCCCAAACTTGGGGCTGGAGCAAGAGTCTAGTGGGTAGGCGTTTTGCCTACATGCAGCTACAGCCCAAGCCAGCTCCAGGTTTGATCCTCGTATCCCATATGGTTCCCCAAGTACCGCCAGGAGTACTCCTTGAGTGCAGAGCCAGGAGAAACCCCAGAGCACGCTGCGTGTGACCCAAAGTGCGTAAAAAAATTCCCAAACTGGTATTCAGGTCTTCTGTCATTCTGTTCATGCGCTAACTGTACAACCCTTCCTGGCACATGAACACTTCAACCTTGTGTATGCCCCTAAATGCAATACTAGTGAACCTTTGGTGGAGATAGAAAATGTTCACAAAACAAAGCAAAACAAAAACAGTTACATTCAGAGAACTGGGATAAAGCACTCAAACAGCATCTAGTACAACCTAGGCAGAGCAAGCAGTAGGTTTCAGCATGTAAAATGTGACTGTAAAAAAGCAAAAATAATACTTAAAGTACCAAATCCCTTAAAAAGCACGATTATTCGTATTTTGTCTGGATAAATTCAATCTAGTTTTGCGAAACACAGGTAAAGTTATTAGAATTACATTCAATTAAAATTAGAAAACTACACAAAAGAAGTTTAAAAGAGATGGAATATCAGGAATACTAAGGTAAAAATATGTTCCTGAATTATATAAATGTGAATTAACTTGGAATATAATTGGTAATTATAAACTACAGACTTGATCAGAAGAATATGGTGAAATCTCCGTATAGTATTGGCCCATCGCCTCTGGGGTCCTAGCTAACCGATGAAACTCATCTGATCGCACTAGCCACCATCTTGCTGTCCGATGCCGAGAAACTGACCCACGACCAGATCAACAGAGCAAAGACCAGTTCGAGTTTTCCAGGTAGGCGGCTCCCAGAAGCTGAAATCACTGGGAATTCGCTCAGATGGAGTCAGGCTGCTTTCACTCCTCCATTTTGTCGGAGTCTGGTGGACCCATCAGAGCCGCCTCCGGGAAACCAGTATGCAGAGCTACTAAGCGGTTGGGGAGATTCCCCGGGCCCGTCACACGGCCCAGCCGATGGATCCCGGAGGAGTGGCAGATGCTGGCTTTAAGTGTTGGCCCATCGCCTCTGGGGTCCCGGAAGCAGCCGACGAAATCCCCGGCTCATCACACTAGCCACCATCTTCGCTGTCCAGACGCTGGAGAAAATGCCTCGCCAACCAGATCAACAGAGCAAGACCAGTTCGAAAATTAGTCATACGGCCAAGCGCCGCGGTCCACTAAAATATGTGAAATGCAATGTCTTTGGAATGCACTGTATTCCACTTAAGAGCAGGAAAAGTTTTTCGGAAGGAGATATGTAAGATCTAAAAAGAAATGACATACAGAATCTAAGTTAAGAGTTGAAAAGGGAGGGGAGGGGAGATGGGGACAGATGGAATGGGTTTGGGTGGAGGGATGGGTGTTGGAACACTGTAGATCCAAAACTCCACATGAGCATCTTTCAATTGTATGTCTAAAAATGGTGTAATATTTGGGGAAAATAATAAACAATAAAAATAAAAAAAAAAAAAA
>JAJIBD010028312.1:0-62811 GCA_021461705.1 Cryptotis parvus
AAAAAGCCTGACCATTTACAAAGCTTCTATTTTGGTGACTCAGAGTAATTTTTTAAAAAATTAAATTATATTATTTATATATATTATTTATATATTATATATATATTATTATATTATATTATTTATATTATAATATATAATATATACTATAATATTATATTATTTATATATTATATATTATTTATATATAAATAATTTATTATATGCATAAGATCATATATACATTTATATATATATGTATACAAGTTGGATGACATCAAACTAAGAGGGTTCTGCACTGCAAAAGAAATGACAGTCAAAATAAAAAGGACTCCCCACACTGGGAGAAAATATTTTGCTGACTCATCTGACCTAGGGTTAATATTCAAGATACGTAAAGTACTTGTAGAACTTTACAAGAGAAAGAACTTCATAAAAATTGAGAGTAGATGAATAAAAACATCTTCAAATAAGAGATATGTATGGCCAAATGGTATGTGAAAATAATTCTCTGCATCACTAAGTATTAGAAAAATGTATAACAAATCAGCAATGAGGTATCATCTCTCACTAGCGAGATTAGCACACATCATATAGAACTAAAACACTTAGTGTTGGCAAGGACATGGAGGAAAACTGACCCTCCACTACTGCTGGTGAGAATATCAACTAGCCTTGTCTTTTTGGAAATATATGGGCACTTCTCAAAAACCTAGGAATTCCTCAAATACCTAGGAAAAATCATATGAGAGATCATCTCTCTAGCAATATGATCTAGCAATTCCACTTCTTGGTATTTATGAAGGCTCTAAAAACTCTATTAATTCACATGTTTATTGCAACACTATTCACAAAAGTCAAAATTCTGGAAGCAACCCAATGCCCAAGGACAGATGACTAAATTAAGAAACTGTGATGCTATACACAATGGAATACTACTCGGCTATAAGAAAAGAAATCATGCAATTCTATACTATGTGGATTGGTCTGAAGAGTATCATGCTGAGTGAAGTTAGGAAACAGGTAGATACAGGGTGTTTGCCTTGCACGTGGCCTGGGTTCGATCCCCAGCATCCCATATGGTCCCCGCGAGCACCGCCAGTAGTAATTCCTGATTGCAGAGCCAGGAGAAACCCCTAAGCATTGCCGGGTGTGGCCCAAAAAAAGCAAAAAAAAAACAATGACCATGATACAAAGACAGTCCACAGAATGGGAAGAATATTTAATCAATACCCATCTAAAAAGGGTAAATATCCAGGATATATCAGTCACTGGTAGCACTTTACAAGAAAAAATAGCCAACCCATCAAAAAATGGGGAGAAGAAATGAACAGAAACTTTGACAAGGAAGAAGTTCGAACAGCCAAAAGACATATGAAAAATGCTCATCATCATTAATAATAAGGGAGATGCAAATTAAAAAGGACAATAAGATATCATTTTACGCCACAGAGACTGGCACATATCCAAAAGAGCAGGAACAACAAGTGCTGGCATGGAAGGGGGGAAAAGGGGACTCTCATCCATTGTTGGTGGGAATGTCAACTTGTACAGCCTTTTTGGAAAACTATATGGATATTCCTCCAAACACTAGAAATTGAACTCCCATTTGACCCAGCCATACCACTCCTGGGAATATACCCTGGGTAGCCAAAAAACACGCAGCAGAAACACCATTCCTACTTTTATGTTCATAGCAGCATTATTTACAATAGCCAGAATCTGAAAACAACCAGAGTGCCCGAAAATTGATGACTGGATAAAGAAAATATGGCACATCTACACAATGGAATACTATGCAGCTGTTAGGAAAAATGAAGTTATGAAATTTGTCTATAAATGGATGGACATGGAGAGGATCATGTTTAGTGAAATTAGCCAGAAGGAGAGAGACAGATATGGAATGACTGCATTTTTATATTTGTCTCTACATGACATAAATATATATACATATTTTGTATATATATGCATGACATAAATATATACATATATTTACATATATCCATATTATGATACTAATATATTAATACTAATATATACATATTATGATACTAATATATTAATACTAATATATACATATTATGATACTAATATCCAAAAGTCAGGTGAAACGTGGATCAGGAGGTCTTCTCAAACGTGGAAATTACCACAAACATGTGGGAGCAGAGGTTAGGTAAGAGAGAGGAGGGAATAGTGTTCCAATAATTGTCGAAAATGATATTACCACATAGAATTGCCTGCATTAAATACAGGCAAAAAGATACACATGATAACCTCTAAGTATATGTATTACAATCCACAATATGCAAGAGAAGGAAAAGAGAGAGAGAGAGAGAAAGAGAAAGAGAGAAAAGAGATGGAGAACTTGCCACAAAGGCAGGCTAGGGGAGGGGGAGGGAATCGGGAACATTGGTGGTGGGAAACGGGCACTGGTGGAGGGATGGGTGCTGGAACACTGTGAACCCAAACATGAACATTTTTGTAATTGTTAAAAAAATAAAAAATTAAATAAAAAAATGCCCCATACAGCCCCACCTCCCTAGTGACTTCACTACCAGCAATTTATCCCAACTGAGTACCCTGTTAGCTTTGTAAAGTCCAAGGGTTTGTTTTCATTCATCATTATCCATTTCCTTGCTTTGTTATTAAGTATGCCACGCACATAGATAATCCGTCGTTTGTTCTTCTCTGACATTTTTTGCTTGCAGTATCACTGTCACTGTATCACTGTCTTCCTGTTCATCATCGATTTGCTCAAGTGGGCCCCAGTGACATCTCCATATGTCCTGTCTCATGCTAGTAGAGCCCAAGGGCATCTGCTTGCTCCAGGAACATAAAGAGCCTCACACCATTCCATCAGGTCAAGGGAATGAGGTCTATAATTGTTACTGGTATTTGGCATATCAAATACAGCATGGGTAGCTTGCCAGGCTCTGCTGTGCAAGTAGCATACTCTTGTAGTCATCTCTAAGTCAAGCATTTATTGATGAACTGCGTGGCCGCCAAGCGGCCGTGCAAGCCGGACTATAATAGGCTGGTCTGCTGGGTGGAGTTCTGACGAGAGAGAAGTCCAGATGTGGAAAATGGGAGGCCCTCATGGAGTGGGGGGTTGTCTGGCTTGTTGAAAGGCTCTGCTGGGTTGGCGGCCAGAGCTAGAACACGCCATCCCTCCTGGGCGCCTCGTGAGCGGCTGGCTACAGGGAGAGTAAGTAGCAGCTCTGCACCATGTCTGTGAGTCTCTGGCCCAGCATACCTGAGCCGGGTTTAAAAAAAGACTGCTGCAGGGTGGAACTCGATGAGCCAGGCTGTGATAGGCTGGTCTGTTGGGTGGAGTTCTGATGAGAGAGAAGTCCAGATGTGGAAAACGGAGGCCCTCATGGAGTGGGGGTTGTCTGGCTTGTTGCAAGGCTTTGCTAAGGTGGCGGGCCAGGGCTAGAACCCGCCATCCCTCCTGGGAGCCTCGTGAGCGGCTGGGCACAGGGAGAGCCAGTAGCAGCTCTCAAGATATTTTGTAATTCCAGCCAGTTTGTAGCAAAAGTCAAAAATTTTATCCATTTTTTGGAGCTAATATTCTATTGTGCATAATGTGCACAATTTTCCCATTCATTTGCCATTGAACACACTAGATTGTTTTCAAATCTTGACAATTGTAAATAGCACTAGAATGTGTATTTTTATCATTTAAAACGAGGCTGAGAGATGCAGAGACAGAGAGAGAGACAGAGAGAGAAAGAGAGGAAACTGAGGTACCTGCTATTAAGGCAGCATGGGGTGGGAAGGAGGGGGTGGGGTACATTGGTGGTAGAAATGGGGCACTGGTGGAGGGATGGGTGCTGGTATACTGTATTACCAAGAACCAATTATGATCACCTTTGTAATTGTATGTTTCACTGTGGTATAATAAAAAATAAAAAAAATGGGAAAAAAATAATAAAACAAATGTTTTTCTTTTCTTGGGAGATATGGAATTGCTGGGTATATCAGGAAACTTTAACAGACTTTTTCACCTCTCTCCTTTTTGGGTCGTTGTTTATGGCCAATGATAGACATCTTTATATGGACAAAGACCATATTTGCTCACTTGTTTGTGGAATGTAGAGAAATAAATCAAGAGAATAAATATTATCAATTTATTAAAATCTTTGAATTAAGGAAATGAAAAATACAGGTTAGGGGAAAGTGGATGGGGAAAAATAATGAGACAGACTAAAAGTTAACAAGGTCGTTGATAGAGGGTCTTGAGTATTTTAGAGGTGATGCTGTAATATAACTGTCTATATCAAAACCATGAATTTTAACAGTTTTATAAACATATGACCCAAACAATAATAATTTAAACATTTAAAAGATAGTTGTAAGAGCAGATGGAGATAAAACAGTCAGTAGGCGCTTGTCTTCTTTGTGGCTGACCCAGATTCAATTTCTGTTATCCCATATATAGTCCCCAGAGCACTGTCTGGAGTAATTCCTGAGAGAAGAGTCAGGAATAGCCTCTGGTGTGGCTTAAACTCAGCATTTAAAAAAAATGATAGTAGTTGAGAGTTATGGGCCCTTTGGTTGTGGTACGATAGCAATCCTAACTATTACTGCTAAAACAATTGCAGCATGTTGCTTAAACAATAAAATAATACAAAAATGAGGATGATTAATAACAAAGGAAAATAAAGAAAAATAATATATATATACTACAGTTTTACAGAAGTAAATTAGAGTCCTTGTCACCTATGTATTTTTCCTTTTTGATGTGGGCAGGGGAACAGAGAAGCTTCAATCATGATCACGATCTTCCCGTTGATCATCCATTTGCTAGAGCGGGCACCAGTAATGTCTCCATATGTCCTGTCTCATGCCAGTAGAGCCAGGGGCATCGGCTTGCTACAGGAACATAAAGAGCCTCAAACCATTATATTAGGTCATGGGAATGACCTAATGTAATGGTTACTGGAATTGGCATATCAAATACAACACGAGAAGCTTGCCAGGCTTGCCGAGCGGAAGGCAAACTCTTTTAAACACCTCCAAAGAAAGCATTTATTGATGAACCGCGCGCCGCAAGCGGCCAGTGAGCAGGGCTGTGATGGGCTGGTCTGCGGGTGGAGTTCTGACGAGAGGGAAGTCCAAATGTGGAAAATGGTGGCGCCCGTGGAGTGAGGGGTGGTGGTCTGGCTTGTTGTGAGGTTCTGCCGAGGTGGTGGGCTGTCGGGCGCTCCGCCGGTGTCCCCGACAGTGCCGGGAAGCGAAGTTCCCTTCTACCTCCCGAAACCGGCGGAATGGATGAACACTCAGGGATCCGATGAGGTTTTAAAAGACTTTACTTATCACAGGTTTAGGCATACAAATCAGCAAAGGAAAAACCCGATGCTTAGGATTCCAGGCTAGAACCCCAGCCACGTGTAGGCCAAGATGGCGACCACCACGTGTGAAACTTCCAAGGGGAATAAACGCTCACAAGGCGAGATCCCACCGGGAAGAAGAAGCCCGGGAGAGCGGGAACCGGCTAGTTTATACCCCCAGCAACTCAGACCTTCCTCCCATTGTTATGGAAAGCAGGGAGGGTCCAATGCCTTTAGGTAGTCCCTCCCTGCATCTCACCTAGGGCCTTTACTGTGCTAATGTTTTGAGCCGGAATGCCTTTGAAATGTAGAGAAGGGGGTTTCTGAGATGGCATGTCACTGTACCAAAGATCAACACCAATGCCAGTTAAATATTTCTCCAAGCCTTCACAAGTCTCCTCTACTTCATTGTAGTTTTATATTTTATCAGGGAGCCATGCTTGTTTGTTTGGAAGCAAACAGCATTTCTCTCTGGTCTAATTACTTAGGTGTCCTTACGTGGCCAGGCTAATATGCTGGTAAGATCTAGCTAGTCCCACGATGATTGTGATAGCATGGGAGAATATTTATACCAGCTAGTACAGCATACATGGTCAGATAAACTGCCACATTTAGACTACCCCCTTATCTACGGAGTGATTTTCGGGAGGCAATCCAGAGCAGATGCAGCGGCCCTTAGGAGTCCTGCAACAGTGGGCCAGGGCTAGAAACTGCCATGCCTCCAGACTGCCTCATGAGCGGCTGTGCAGGGAGAGCAAGGAACAGCTCTGCCCCATGTCTGAGAGACTCTGCACCAGCATACCTGGGCCGGATTGAGGAAAAAGCTGCTGTAGGGTGGGTGTCGATGATCCAGGCTGTGATGGGCTGGTCTGCTGGGTGGAGTTCTGATGAGAGGGAAGTCCAAATGTGGAAAATGGCAGTGCCCGTGGAGTGAGGGTGGTGGTCTGGCTTGTTGTGAGGCTCTGCCGAGGTGGTGAGCCAGGGCTAGAAACTGCCATGCCTCCTGACTGCCTCATGAACGGCTGTGCACAGGCAGAGCAAGGAACAGCTCTGCCCCATGTCTGAGAGACTCTGCACCAGCATACCTGGGCCAGATGGAGGAAAAGCTGCTTCAGGGTGGGTGTTGTTGAAGCTTCAATAAGATCACTGTATCACTGTATTCCCGTTCATCGTCGATTTGCTCGAGCGGGCACCAGTAACATTTCCATATGACCTGTCTCATGCGAGTAGAGCCCAAGGGCACCTGCTTGCTCCAGGAACATAAAGAGCCTCAAACCATTCCATCAGGTCATGGGAATGAGGTCTATAATTGTTACTGGTATCTGGCATATCAAATACGACACAGGTAGCTTGCCAGGCTCTGCCGTGTGGGTAGCATACTCTTGTAGTCATCTCAAAATCCAGCATTTATTGATGAACCGTGTGGCTGCTTGCAGCCGCGCACAAGCCGGGCTGTGAAAGGCAGGTCTGCTGGGTGGAGTTCTGAAGAGAGAGAAGTCCGGATGTGGAAACCGGAGGCCCCTCATGGAGTGGGGGGGTCGTCTGGCTTGTTGTGAGGCTCTGCTGGGGTGGCAGGCCAGGGCGAGACTGCCATCCTTCCAGGGGCGCCTCAAGAGCAGCTGGGCACAGTGAGAGCCAGTAGCAGCTCTGCCCCAGGTCTGTCTCTGGTTCAGCATACCTGGGCCAGATTAAAAAGATTGCAGCAGGGTGGATCTCGATGAGCAGGGCTGTGATAGGCTCGTCTGCTGGGTGGAGTTCTGAAGAGGGGGAAGTCGGATGTGGAAAATGGAGGTCCTCATGGAGTGGGGGGGGGGTCGTCTGGCTTGTTGTGAGGCTCTGCTGGGGTGGCAGGCCATGGCTAGAACCTGCCATCCCTCACGGGTACCTCATGAGCGGCTGGGCACAGTGAGAGCCAGTAGCAGCTCTTTCAATAAGATAATTTCAAGATTACAATATTGTTTTCAATTATCTTCAAATTTTAATTGGGAGATTCAGTGCTGGACTCCCAAAAAAGATAAATAAAAACATTGATACAGAAGGAAAGATTTTCTAAACACTTTTCTCTTTTACTCCATACCAGTTTGTCATGCATTCTAAAGAACTAACTATTTATGAACAAGAAAATTATATTTCTTTTTTTTAAAGGAATGAAAAATGGGTATCACTTGTATCACCTGTCTTCCCATTGTTCATCGATTTGCTTGAGTGGGCACCAGTCACTTGATCACTTGAATCCCATTATTCATCGATTTGCTCGGCGGGCGCCAGTAACATTTCCATTTGACCCTATCACGTCCCAGTGTAGCACATTGGCATTTGGTTGCTTCAGGAATATGAAGAGCCTCAAACCATTCATTCAGGGTCTTAATGAAGAAGTCTGACCATCTTGTAGGTGGGCGGCCACGTGATCTTTTGACATCCCACGGGATCCAGTCGGTAACAGCTCTAGTCTAGCAGTCATCTCCAAATCGCATTACATGTCCAGCCCATCTGATTTTCAATGCCTTGGAAAGCGAGACAGTATCCCTGACTCTGGAACAGCGACAGAGGTCGGAACTCCGGATTCCTTCTTTCACTTGGAGTGAGGCGTGATATTCTAAGCTTAGCTCTTTTGATTCCTCTATGGGAGACCTGAATAGCACCAGTAACATCTCCATATGTCCTGTTGCATGCTACTGTAGCCCAAGGATGTCCGCTTGCTCCAGGAACATGAAGTGCCTCGGAGCATTCCTTCAAGTCATGGAAATGGTAATTGTTACTGGTTTTTGGCATATCAAATACGACAGTGGTAGCTTGCCAGGCTCTGCCGTGCAAATGGTAGGCCCTCATCTCGTGCATTTACTGATGAACCGCAAAGGGGAGAGATTGGCTTTTCTCTTGGGTGGAGCTCTGATGAGCTATGGAGCCCTCATGGTGTGGCTTCTTGAGAAGCTCTATTGGGATGGCTGGCCAGGGCTAAAACTCACCTTCCCTACAGGGCACCTCATGATCAACTGAGCACAGGGAGAGCTGGTAGCAGCTCTGCCCATGTGTCTGAGTCTCACAGACTATGGCTATGAGAGGACAAATGATAGAAAAATCTGAGTAGAACAATTTAATCTCTGTTATTTTCTCTCATTTTGTTAAGTGGCCAGTGCCATATTCAGTATCACCTGACTCCTAGATCTAGATAAGGGCTATCTAATTCCTTGGGTTAAATATTATTTTTTAAAATCTTTGATTTTAGAGCATGAGCAGGCATAATTCTAGATAGCTGCTAGCAGTAATGAATCCTATGAAAATGTTTCCTATGATTTTCTTCAAGTTGCATACTTATCTTTTTTAGTATATGTTCTTCTACTTAAGATAAGGTAAGAGAAAACTTCTTTTGCATGATCTTATCACTTTATTTCCCTTATATATTTTGTGATTTGCCTTATTTTGTCTGCAGGCCAATGATGAGACAGGTAACCATGCAAACATACTCTATACTTTTCTCAAATTTATGCCATGAAATATTGAGTTTCCTTCTCATTTTTCTGTGTTAATTTTTTGGCTGAGTGGCTATAAAAGGGCGAATGAGAGGATAGTTTTGTGAGGCATTAGAGGAGGAATTATTAGTGATCTGCACCCTTATTCAGAAACCTGAGCATAAGATAAAGCTTTTGGCTACAAAGCAACGAATGCATTTCTAAATAACTCCATATTCTGCAAAATTATACTAAAAATAATAGTGCTTATGAGAAACTAAAATTAGGTACAGTTCCCTGAAAATGCATACAAGTTTGTAATTAGAGCATTAACATAGAACATAATAATCTTGTAATAAAAGTACTTGCATAGTTAAAAGACATGTTGAATTGTTTTGAAAGGTGAATGTAATTTGATGGGAGGAAAAGTAAGGAAAGGCATAGACTACTGAGCTATGCAGACCTGGGCAAATCACATACATCAACATAAACATAAAAACAAAAACATTGAAGATCAATCCAAAACCCAGTAAAGGAGATTGTGGGAACAAGAGCAACACACACAGTACTAAAGTTCACTACAATTTGTATCTAGTGATTCTCAGAAGGGAAGAATGAGCATTTTCCCCATTGCTCCCTTTCCAACCACTATAAGCCCTTTGATTATCAAAAGACACATGACAGCAAAACATTATTGTATCTATTTATGTGTGATACTTCCTAAGGTCACTCATTTCATCAAAATATCAGCATTCTGCTCATTAAATGGTACTGTAGCATATATATTTTAAGATCTTATCAGGATTTTGAAACAATAAGCCAATGAAGAACAATTAAAATCAGAGAAACAATGACTTTCATATGTATCAAGTGAATATTTACTTTAACAAGGAAAGGCTGGAAACCTATGCAAGCAACAAGAAACAACTATATAAACGAGGGTGCATAGAATTCACTGAAATATAATGTGGACATTAATAAAAAATTTATAATTTCATCAATTCACTTGATCACTTGACATCCCGTTCGTTATTCATCAGTTTGCTCGAGCGGGTGCCAGTAATATTTCCATTTGATCCTATCACGTTTCAGTGCAGCCCAATGGCATCTGGTTGCTTCAGGTATACAAAGAGCCTCAAACCATTCGTTCAGGGTCTTGACAAAGAAGTCTGACCATCTTGTAGGTGGGCAGCCACGTGATCTTTTGAAGTCCTGTGGGGCGGTATGCCATGTGGGTGGTATACTAAGAGTATACCGCCTGCACAGCAGAAACCTGGCAAGCTGTCCGATGCATATTCAATATGCCAAAATCAGTAATTTCATCAATTATCATGTTAAAATTATGAAAGAATATATAATACACATAAACCTGTGTAAGCATATATATATATACATGTATATGTATGTATACCAAAATATTAGCTGTCATAATTTTAATGTAGTGGGAATTAAATTAATTTTCAATCACTTACCACCCCATTTTTTCTATTTTCTTTCCTTTTTTAAAATAAACTTAGATTACCCTTGGGATAAAAGTGATATATTCATATATGTAATATGATGGACAAGGCAAAATTAACATGAAAATTCATATTCAGAAATATCTTATTTCTCACAGTACTGTAGATATGGAAGTTATATAATTTCAAACCCAGAAGGAGCTAGTTTTAAAGAGGCTCTTCCACTTTGACCTCCTAGTCTGTTGGAGGTTGGTGACATGTGGACATGGCATGAAATGTAGAGCTGGGGTCTGAAGAGGTTATACCAACACTCACTTAAAGGTCTGTTGGGTTTGGTCTGTTGCAACACCCTATGCTTATCAACAAACTTCATTTTCAGAGACCATTCATCTCTTGCGGAAACACTATTTCCTTGTTGGCACATGTGGATGCAACACAATCCACAGTCTTTATTGGGGGAATGAAAGAGTGACTATAACAACAGGAAAGCAGGTTAATGCTACATCATGAATCAAACCACCAACAAAAACGTAAGTGCATTCTTGTACTTGGAAATTTGACCATATGATGGTTTGGACCATTAAGAAACAGAAAGACTATTGGAAGACTATTGTTTCTGAAACTCAGTATGGTGCTGACCCATTTATGCTTCCCATAAGTAATATCTGCATAATTCTGCATCAATAACTAAACAAAAAAATAGACCAGTGAAAGGAAGGCTGTTGTTCCTGAAACTCAGCAAATAGGTCTGGGTCTTTATAGACCTGACTCAGCTATTGTCCTTGATAAATAACATTGCATAACTCTGCATGAATAGCTAAACACCTCTGGGCCTCAGCTCTCCTATTTGCAAAATTATTGTGACTATTGTTAATGACTCTCTAGTTCTAATTCATTATTATATCTAATACTCAATATTGATATTTATTGAACACCTATATGGAAGTATTATGCTAGATGCCTCAGAGGGTAAAAAGTTGAATATAGGCATTGTCTCCACAGCTAGACAAAATCAAGGCACAATGAGGATAGAGCAAGTTTACAGTGACCCAGAGGCTGAAAACAATGAGCGTAACTTCAACAAGAGTTCCAAAATTGTTCTCTTACAAGACTTATCCTTTTCTCAGTTTTAAAGAGAGAGAGCGGAGAGAGAGAAAGACAAAGAGAGAGAGAAAGAGAGAGAGAAGTAAAAAATCATCTGCCATAGATGCAGGCTGGAGGGGACACTAGTGGTGGGAAATGGGCACTGGTGGAGGAATGGGTGCTGTATATCTTACGGTGGTACAATAAAAAAAAATTAAAAAATAAATAAATAAAGGTATGGTTACCAAATTCTTTAAAAATAAAAACAGGGACCATAGAGATAGTGCAGAGGTTGAGGTCTCTTGCATGCTGCCAACCCCCATTGGAGCCACAGCACCACATATGGACCTTCAAACACAGTCCAGGGGTAATCTCCGAGCCTAGTGCCAGTAGTAAGTCCTAGGAACTGCCCATTTCCTAGGCAAGCCAAACAGAAAATAAAATAAGAATAATTATTCTTCAAGTATCCTAACTAAAATTCAAAGAAAGAAATGAAAGTAAAAATATTTGTGTTTGCAAACATTGGTTGAATTCACAGGAATTCCAAAGGAATACCAAAGAAACCAAGAATTGTGTATTAATACAAAGTCCATTGTTAAATATAGGTATTATGTAATTCTAATGAACTCTGATTTTACTTTCAGTTGTAGAGAAATATTTGCCTAGAAATTATTAAGAGCAGTTTAAATATATTTCACATGTAAATGAAAAAATTTCATATATGTCTAGTTTAACATTTTCTTTTCTTTTTGGATCATACCTGGCAATGCTCAGGGGGTTACTCCTGGCTCTGCACTCAGGAATTACTCCTGGCAGTGCTCGAGGGACCATATGGGGTACCAGGGATCAAACCCGAGTTAGCAGTGTGCAAGGCAAATGTCCTATCTGCTGGACTATTGCTCCAGCCCTAGTTTAAAATTTTCAGTACTCAAATAGAAAGGCCCATAAATGATGGTTGAGATAAAAACGAACAGGAAAATCATTTTAAGTGGCAAATGTTTGCAGATATTTTAGTAAGTTTAAAATATCTTGTTCTCCAATATGTTTGACGTTTTCTACAACCAGTTGTTATCTAGTAATTTAAACTTTTTGTACATGAAAGAGATTTTTGTGGCAAAAATAAACTTTTACTTATTGTTCTTTTCAATTATCTGGAGTTTAATTTGGCATTTTAACCTGTATTTCTAATATGAAGAAAAGAACATTTGAAGAAGAAGATGGAAAAACACTAATGATCTTGGTAATATATTTCCAGGATAGAAGCCTAATCTCTGCATTAGACAGCATAGGCAGCTAGCTTCCTATGAGCTAGTACTGAGAAGAACTCTCAATGTTGTTTTGTTTCTGTTTTTAATAAGAGCCACTCTCAGCTAAGTGCTGCCTGATGGGCCAGTGTTTGGGCCCAGCCATGCAATGCTTCTATGGTCCAGCACACTTGGGATCACCAGGATTAGACTTGTCAGTGCTAAGGTGAGCGTCCAATGCTAGAAACTGATATTTATACTAGATATGTGCTCGATCACTTGGGCTACCTCTCCATCTCCTCAAGTTAGTTTAATGACCAAAATATCATCACTGATGGCTAAATCATGTTTTTATACCCACTCCTTTGGAAATAATTTCATGTCACTGGACATCATATGTGAGAGGCAGCAAGTTACTGCTTCCTCTATCAGTTGAAACATATATTAAATAGTATCTTCTAACCAACGCTATTTTAAGTAATCGATCCTATAGTAGGTCCTAGGCAGATTCTTATGATTGGATGTCTCTTTTAAAGACAGAAAATTAGATATTAACCTTTCTCTGAACAGATACTAGAAGCTAGAAAATTTATGGAAAAAAGAGTTTGATACAATAACATACATAAGGGAGGCAACGTTACCAAGATAAGTGTGGGTAGTAAACCAGAAAGGGAAAATGATAAAAAGTAAAAAAAAAATTGGTTTCTTGAAAAGTTTTATAATGTCAGAGAAAATATTTATGAAATAGCTACCATACCATAAATGCCTTTATAAAATAAAGAGCTAGAATATTTTCTGGCCATGCTTGCTAAATTTCCAAAAAGAGAATGTGCATATGGGGTAGACAAGAAAATATCTAAAAATATTTTTTGAAAAAAGAACAATGTTAGATTCACAGATTTTACCAAAAATACAGAATTATAAGCATTCAGTGTATACACAAAGATGATGTCCCCCTGCATTCCAAAGACTTGACCCCTCCCTTCTTGCTTGGAAAAGCATAACACTTGACAGGCCTAATCTCAAAAAATTCTTCTATTTTTCTGGTAGAATCCAGACAAATAACTGCATTAAGTCTTCATCTTCAGTTATAGAGTATGAAAATTTGGCCAAAATGAGAAAAGACTCCTCTGGAAAGAATACATCTCCAGTTCCATCACTTGGCAGGAAAGCTCATAAGAAAGTCGTATTTCTTGAGTCTGTGAATTCTGGGCCTAGGATTTTAAAATGCAATGTAAAAGGTGCTAAATAAAAAAAACAAACACAAAATAGGGATCAATAACCAACCGTTTTTTCTGGATCCCTTTACAAGTATTTTCTTACCTTTACTTAATTTACAGTAAGTTCTTTTTAGATTCAATGCATACCTTGTAGAAAAGCATCTACATTATAAAACGAATATATGTCCCTCTGCTCTTATTCATCACTTATTTAAATTTAATTTTAAAAATATTTTAGTTTTTTTTTTTTTGGGGTCATATCTGGTGGTGCTCACTTCGGCTCCTGCTTGTCATATATATAACTTTAATTTTTTTTAATTTTTGTTTTTGTTTGGGGGGCCATGCTCATCAGTTGCTCAGGGATTACTCCTGGTTCTATGCTAAAGTTTCATTTCTGGTGATATTTGGGAAACCATATAAGATACTGAGATTGAATGTATTTAACTGAGTTTGACTGGGATATTTGGGAAAACAAATGGGATACTGGGATTGAATGGAAAATCTACTTTTGTGTTAACATTATCAGTTGTAAAAGCAAAAGGAGCCATATGGAAGGAGGTACATTTCTCAGCCAGATTACAAAGCATAGACTGTGCTTGGGAAAACAGTTGCTGCAGAGATAAATTATAGGTGAGTAAACTCATGTCCCTTGAGCTGCTCCCAATCTGACTACTCTGAGTGACAAAAACAGTTTAGGGGCCAGAGTACAGCAGATAGAGTGTTTGTCTTGCACATGGCAAACCCAGGTTCAATTATTGTTGTCCCATATGGTTTCAGAGCATCGCCAGGAGTGATTCCTCAATGCAGAGCTAAGAGCAAGCTCTGAGCACAGTCAGGTGTGACTCAAAACCAAACAAAATCAGAGCCCAAGGTGCTACCTTACTTCAGAGGCTTTTCACATTCACTAGACCATCTTTTGTGGACACCATACAACCCCTGAATTTCAGGGAGTTCTGTGACTCCACTAAAGATTCCTATATGGAATTAAATAGATAAAGTAGATTTAGAGAAGGGGAAACAGGCATGCAGTGTAAGTGGTTGGCATTAACACTCACCTACGGGAAGTGCTTTTAGATCCTTGAAATAAAATGCTTTACAATCATTCAGACCAGGACTTCTTTGTAACTTTTCTCAACTCGTGTAGGCTTGGATTACCAAATAACAAAGTATGCTAAGTTCTAGGTCCTTAGAAATAATGTTTCATAAGTCTTAACTCTTTTTATATGTATAAACTTATAGGGAAAACAAACCTTTAAGAGTTCAAAAGTAAAGAAAGATTACTTCTAATATCACATTCTAATTCTTTATTCCTGTCTTTGCTAGTGTTTTTGATGACCACTTCAACTGATATTATATCCTTGTACTTTGTTTAAAGATGAAAATCCCTTTACTTTAAGTTCTGGTAAAAGTCCCCAGATTCCATCTGCGATTGGTAAGTATCATTTATCCCAAATAAATGATGATTTCAATGATGGTGCAATAATTTTTTTTTGAAAATCAGAAACATTGGACTTTCCCCAGGTCCTGAGTCAATGACAGAGTCAGAAATAGATTCTAAAATTGCTGATCTATTGTCCTGTTGTCTGCTAGCTCAAGGGATCTTTCTTTTTAATACCTCTATATATGTAATTAAGTGTTTGGTTCCTCAATCATGTACTTTCCCTCTGCTTGTAACTTTTTTGCTGATGGCAAAGACATTAACTCCTTCCTTCCTTCCTTCCTCAGGCAGAATAGCCTTGGGGAAAACAAAGAGAAACCGTAAATCCCTGGGAATATTCAACAAAAATGTAACTGAGGAAACTTTTATTGGTTTATGATAGAGTTACCCAGCAGGTTTAAAACTGAAGATGGATTTCTAATCTCAGTGATACATCAAATATAAAAGTCACGTTTCTAAGTTCCTGGAAATATCAAATTTCTTCATATTCTTCTGCTCCTTTCTCTTCCTTGGAGATTATTTTTCCCGCTTCCTTAAATGAATCTGCTTCTTCCCTGGGGACTATCTTAAAATCACAGTTTTGGTTTTACAAAAGATAATGTTCACAGAGCAGAGAAGAGCAAAACATTTTATCTCTACCCAGGTCAGATGGGATTTTTCACTAGATGACATGAACTTCAAGAGAAGCTCTAGAACAGATTCTTACTTTCCTCCCTTGAAAAGAGGCTCCAATTCATTGTACTCTGAAAAGTGTGTTGTGAACATACTCATTCAGCAAACTGTGTTGTTCCATTGTTGAGAACTAGTTAAACTAAAGGGTGAATCAGCAGCTGGATATTTTTTGAGAAATTATGTTGATTCTAGACATCTGAATTTTGGCTGTGTTGCCCAAAGTAAACAGGGAAGATCCAAAAAAATGTGTCTAGAGATTACTGCTATAGGAAAGATTTTCTGTCTTTCCTGATTTTTCTGGTCTTAACAAGTCTTGCCCTCCTTTAGGCAGTGTGGCCTGTTGGAACTGGAGTAGCACAAACCCTTCTTTCTCAGCAAAACCAAAGCACCAGCTGTAAAACTCATTGTGGTCCCAGCTGCTAATGCTCTCAGAGAAGAATTTCTATTCCCTGCTGCTCCTTGGTGACTTTTTCTTAGCTATCTCATCTTCTCTTCTTAACCCATCATCCTCAAAAAGGATTGGTGATCAAATCTTTTTGATCACTAGTTGCCCTGTCAAGGACACTTCACCTATGAAGAGACGGAACCAAGCATCACACTTAAGTCAGGCATTCTGTTTTTTTTTCTCTTATTCTTTCTTCTCCTTACAGCCTCAAAGAGACTGTGGCTGGAAATACAACCACCTCACAACACATGTGGAAATGGGTGGTTTATGTTAAAGTAGGCATGGGAGACAAAGCCTCTGCCCTTAAAAGAGCAGTACTTACTGTGTTACATTCCGAAGGTACATTCCAATCTGCCTGACCCATAATACCCTCAGTTCACCATGACTCAAATTATTCTCTGAGCATTGGCGATGTGACCCAAAACACAAAAAAAAGAAAAACTATCTTTGGCCCTCTTAAATCTCTTATGTTGTATGGTGTAATAGCTAAAATATAATTATGTTTTTAAAAAAGTGTATTTTACTATAATTCCCACCATAACTGTATTTAATATTATGTAGTATTTTCAATCTTCACTATAGTATTTAAAAAACATTCATGATAGTCAAGCATCCCCCCATACAGAATTATTTTTTAATATATTATTATAGCACCATGAGATATACAATTACAACGACGTTCATAAGATGTTCATATTTGGGTTTCGGTCATACAGTGTTGCAGCACCCATCCCGCCACCGATGCGCATTTCCCACCACCAATGTCCCCGATTCCCTCCCCCAACCCCTAGCCTTCTCTGTGGCAGGTTCTTAATTTATTTCTTTCCCTCTCTCTCTCTCTCTCTCTCTCTCTCTCTCTCTCTCTCTCTTTTTCCTTCACTTCCACATTGTGGATTACAATACATACATTATACGGTTGTCATGTGTATCTTTTTGCCTGTATTTAATGCTCAGTTCTAGGTTGGTATTAGCACTTTTTTGACAATTATTAGCACACTGTTCCATTCTCTTTCTTACAGAGCCTCTGATTCCCACACGTTTGTGATAATGTCTGCCTTTGACAAGACCTACTGATTCATGTTATGTCTGACCTTGGATATTGGTATCATAAAATGTGCATATATATTTATGCCATGCAAATAAATGCTGTCATTCTATACCTGTCTTTCCTTCTGGCTAATTTCACTCAACATGACCCTCTCCATGTCCATCCATTAATAGGCAAATTTCATAATATCACATTTCCTAACAGCTGCATAGCATTCCATTGTATAGATGTGTCAAAGTTTCTTTATCCAGTCATCAGTTCTAGGGAACACTGGTTGTTTCCAGATTCTGGTTAATGTGAATAGTGCTGCTATGAAAATAAAAGTGCAGATGGTGTTTCCTCTGTGTGTTTTTGGCTTCCCAGGGTATATCCCCAGGAGTGGTATGACTGGATCAAATGGGAGTTCAATTTCTAGTCTTAGGAGGAATGTCCATATTTTTTCTATTAATATATAATAGAAATTATAATTATTTTTAATTATTAATTAAAAATAATTATTATTAATTTTTTTTTGCTTTTTGGTCACACCTGGCAATGCTCAGGGGTTACCCCTGGCTCTTTGCTCAGGAATTTCTCCTGGCAGTGCTCGGGGAACCATATGGGATGCGGGGATCGAACCCGGGCTGGCACAGGCCGGCCGTGTCAAGACAAACGCCCTACCCGCTGGGCTATCGCTCCGGCCCAATTATTTTATTTTTAATTATTTTTACTTTTTAATAATGACAAAATTGTTCATGTTTGGGTTTCGGCCATACAGTGTTCCAGCACCCATCCCTCCACCAGTGCCCTTTGCCCACAACCAATGTTCCCAATTCCCTCCCCCTCACCTAGCCTGCATCTGTGGCAGGTTCTTTATCTCTTTTTTTTTTCTCTTTCTCTCTCTCTATTTCTCTCT
This sequence comes from Cryptotis parvus, assembly GCA_021461705.1. Lineage (NCBI taxonomy): Eukaryota > Metazoa > Chordata > Mammalia > Eulipotyphla > Soricidae > Cryptotis > Cryptotis parvus. The sequence continues at coordinate 18,267 of JAJIBD010028312.1, forward strand.
TCTTTCTATAACATGTTGTGGATTGTAATACAATATTTAGAGGCTACCATGTGTATATTTTTGCCTGTATTTAACGCTAAGTTCTATGTGGTAATAGATTTTCGACAATTATTGGCACACTGTTCCCTTCTTGTTTTACCTCTGCTTCCACACATTTGTGGTAGTTTCCACCTTTGGCAGGACTTCCTGATCCACATTTCACCTGACCTTGGATAATGGTATCCTAATAAGTATATATGTATATATATTTATGTCATGCAAATAAATGCAGTCATTCTATATCTGTCTCTCTCCTTCTGACTAATTTCACTCAACATGATCCTCTCCATGACCATCCATTTATAGGCAAATTTCATAACTTCATTTTTTCCTAACAGCTGCATAGTATTCCATTGTGTAGATGTACCATAGTTTCTTTATCCAGTCATCAATTTTCGGGCACTCTAGTTGTTTCCAGATTCTGGCTATTGTGATTAATGCTGCTATGAATATAAAATTAGGGATGATGTTTTCACTGTGCGTTTTTGGTTCCCAGAGTATGTTCCCCAGGAGTGGTATGGCTGGGTCAATTGGGAGATCAATTTCTAGTCTTTGGAGGAATATCATATAGTTTTTCAGAAAGGCTGTACCAGTTGTCATTCCCACCAACAATGTATGAGTGTCCCCTTTTCCCCTCATCCATGCCAGCACTTGTTGTTCTTGCACTTTTGGATATGTGCCAGTCTCTGTGGTATGAGATGATATCTCATTGTTGTTTTGATTTGCATCTCTCTGATGATTAATGATGATGAGAATTTTTTCGTATGTTTTTTGGCCATTTGAATTTCTTCCTTGTCGAAGTTTCTGTTCATTTCCTCTCTCTCTTTTTGATGGGGTCAGTTCTTTTCTTCTTGTAAAGTTCTACTAGTGCCTGATATATACTGGATATTAAACCCTTATCAGATGGGTACTGGGTGAATATTCTTTCCCATTCTGTGGACTGTCTTTGTTTCTTGCAGAAACTTTTTTAGTTTCATGTAGTCCCATATGTTTATATTTTCTTGTAGTTGCTTTGTTAGTGGTGTTTCACCTTTGAAAATATCCTAGCTTCAATGTTGTGGAAGGTTTTTTCTTAATTTTCTTCAATGTACTTTATGGATTCAGGTCTGAAATTGAGATCTTTAATCCATTTTGATCTGATTTTGGTGCTTGTTGTTAGATAGAGGTCCAAATTCTTTTTTATTCCATGTTGCTGCCAAGTTTTTCCAATATCACTCGTTGAATAGGCTTTCCTTACTCCATTTAGGACTCTTTGCACCTTTATCAAAGATTATCTGATCATGTGTTTGAGGGCAGGTGTCAGGATACTCAATTCTATTCCATAGGTCCACAGGTCTGTTTTTATTACAATACCACGCTGTTTTAATTGCTACTGCCTTATAGTACAGTTTGAAGTTGGGAAAGGTGATGTCTCCGATCTTCTTTTTCCCGAGGATTTCTTTAGGTATCCATGGGGGGTTTATTGTTCCATACAAATTTCAGGAGTCTTTGGTCAATTTCTTTAAAGAATGTCATGGGTATCCTCATAGGGACTCCATTGAATCGCATACAGAATTCTTTAGTTCAATTGCTTTCTATTTTTTAATTGTATGACACTGTGAGATAATTACAAAACTATTCATTATTGGGTTTCAGTTATACAGTGTTGCAGCACCCATCCCTCCGCCATGCACATTTCCCCAACACAACTGTCTCTGCTTGCCTCTGTAGCAGGTACTCTCTCTCATTTTCTCTCTCTCTCTCTCTCTCTCTCTCTCTCTCGGGTATTGATTTAGTAACCATACACTCTACCATACAAATCTATTGTTTCTTGGAGCTTTTGGTAGGGACTTTAGGGTTCTCTAAGTGTAGTATCAATGTCATATGCAAATAGTTATAGTTTGACTTCTTCTTTTCCTAAATGGATACACTTTTTTTTTAAATTTTTTTATTATACCACCGTGAAACATACAATTACAAAGGTGTTCATAATTGGTTTTTGGTAATACAGTATACCAGCACCCATCCCTCCACCAGTGCCCCATTTCAACCACCAATGTACCCCCCCCCTCCCGCCCGCCCCAAGGCTGCCTTAATAGCAGGTACCCCAGTTTTCTCTCTTTCTCTCTGTCTCTCTCTCTCTCTGTCTCTGCATCTCTCTCCCTCTTATTTTACACATTGTGGCTAGTCCTGCAGATATTTAGAGTTCATCACTTAAGTCTCTTTGTGTATATTCAATGGTGAGTTTTAATCTGCCATTACCATTTCCCATATTTAGTAAAACACTGGTATCTATTTATATCCTATTAATGAATGCAGTCATTCTATATCTGTCCTTTCACTTCTGACTAATTTCACTCAGCATGATAGTCTCCATGTCCATCCTAAATGGATACACTTAATGTCTTTTTTCTTCCCTAATGCATGTACTTCCAGAAAAATATTAAGTAGAAATGGTGAGGGTGGGTAACCTTTTTCTGGTTCTCAATATTAGGGGGAAGGCTTTTAGTTTTTCCATTGAAATAATGCTTGCTGTGTGCTTGTGATAGATGCCTTTGACTATATTGAGGAAAGTTCCTTCAACTCCCATTTTTGTGGAGAGTTTATCATGAACAGGCACTGGATCTTATCAAATGCTTTATATGATCATATCTATTGATATTATTATATGTTTTTTTTCTTTTATTGATATGATGTATTATGTTTACTGACTTGTTAACGTTAAAGGATCCTTGAGTCCTTGGGAAGAATCCTACTTAGTCATGGTGTATAATTTTTGATGTGTCTTTGGATTCTGTTTGCTAGTATTTTTGTTGAACATCTTTGGTTTTTTTTTTTTTTTTTTTTTTTTTTTGCTTTTTTGGATCACACCTGGCGATGCTCAGGGGTTATTCCTGGCTCTGCACTTAGGAATTACTCCTGGTGGTACTCAGGGGACCATATGGGATGCCGGGGATCGAACCCGGGCCAGCGCCAGGCCGGCTGCCTGCAAGGCAAACGCCCTACCCGCTGGACTATCGCTCCTGGCCCCTTGTTGAACATCTTTGAATCTGTATTTATCAGGGATTTTAATATGTAATTTTTCTCTTTTGTTATGTCTCTGTCTAATTTGGGGATCAGGGTGATATGTGCTTGGTAGAAACTGTGTTTCTGTTCCTTCAATTTTCTAAAAAATCTTGAAAATGACAGGCAGTAGGTCCTCTTTAAAGATTTGTAAGAATTCACTGGTGAAACTATCTGGAACTGGGCTTTTTGTGTTTGGGAAAACTTTCTCCCATTTCAATTTTCTCCCCTAGTGAAAGGTTTGTTCAGGTATGACAGTCTTACTGGTTCTACTGGTTCAGCCTTGGGGTTTATAGAAATCCAAGAATTTGTCCATGTCTTGTAGGTTCTCTTGTTTCTGGCATACAGACTCTCAAAGTAATCTCTGCTGATCTTTTGAATTCCTGTGATTTATGTTGTCCTCCATTTCATTTCTGTTCCAGTTTATTAGAGATCTCTCTCCCTTTCTTTGTGAGTCTTGCAAGTGGTTTGTTGAACTTGTTTACTTTTTCGAAGAATCAGCTCTTGATTTCATTGAACTTTTAGAATTCCAGCTTATTTAGTTCTGCTCTAGGTTTTATTGTTTCCTTCTTCCGCCTGAGTTGGGTTCCTTTTACTGGTGATTTTCTAAGATCTTTAGCTTTCAAGTCAAAGTATTTATGTGGGCCCTTTATTCCTTCCTGATGAACACAGAGAGCAATGCACTTTTCTCTTAGCATTCTCTTTAGCTGTGTCCCACAAGTTCCAGTAGCTTGTGTCTTCATTCTCATTTGTTTTCGGGAATCTTTTGATTTCTCTGTGGTCCACTGGTTATTCAGCAGTGAGCTGTTTAGTTTAGAGGTGTTTGATTTGATTCTCCATTTCTGTACGTGACTAATTTCTATTTTCAATGAACATGATCCTATAGAATAGTTGACACAATTTCTATCTCTTGATTTTATTGAGTATGTTTTGTATCCCAGCATTTAGTCTATATTGGATAAGGCTCCATGTGCACTGGTGAAAATATATATTCGGCTTTTGGGGTATGAAAAGCTCTATAGATATCTACTCACCCTCTCTCTTCCATTTCTTTCATCAGAGCCAGTATTTCTTTGCTGAGTTTCAATCTCATTGATCTCTCAAGAGGTGGCAGAGCAGTGTTAAATTCCCAACTACAATTGTGCTGCTATCAATGTCTTTCTTAAAGTCTGTTAACAGTTGTTTTAAGTATTTTTCTGGCCCCTCATTGGGTGTGTACATGTTTGGAGTGTAATTTCTTCCTGATATACATATCCCTTGATTATTAAGAAATGGCTTTCACTATCTCTGCTAATTTTTTTCAGCCTGAACTCTATGTTTTCAGATACTAGGTATGGTCACTCCAGTCTTTTTGGAGTTGTTTGCAAGGTTTCTTTTCCAACTTTTTTACTTTGAGTCAGTGTTGCTCTGACTGCTAAAAGTGGATTGCTTGTAGGTAGCAGAATGCTAAATTCAATTTTTTAAATATATTTTGCCACTCTGTTTCTCTGTTTTTAGACAGTTGACATTGGAAAAGATTACTGTCATGAAATTTTGTGCCATCTTTCTGTATAAGCTTATTGCGCCTTGGAGTTGTCTTACAGTAGCTACTTCTGTCCTTTTAAAGATGACTTTGAGTTTATAAAGTTCCAGAGCTGTCATTTGTCCATGAAGTTGTGTATCATACTTTTATATCTAAATGAGAGTCCAGCAAGGTAGTGTATTCTTGGTGAGGTCTTCATTTCATTGAGTTTCTTTAATATATCCCACCACTGTCTTTGGGCTCGTAGGGTGGCATCTGATAAGTCTGATGTAAATCTAAGGCATACTCTTTTATATAAAACTTCTTTCTTTGATTTTGGCTTTTGCAGTATCGCATCTCTATGGCATTTGTCATTCTGATTAGGATTTGTCTTGGGATCTTTTTGTTACCATGTGGATATGGCCCATTGTATTGGAGTCCTTTTCGGAAGCCAGCTTGCTCACATGGTTGTACTTCATCTAATGTTTTGCCATCCTGTTCAGGATGACTCAAGTGAACAGCTTGTAGATGTCGGACAACAGACAGATGGGGCGATAGTTGAGATGTCATGTATGTCTCCCTTCTTGAAGAGTAGAACTGTCCTGCTGGTCTTCAATTGGGAGGGCACCTTGCATCCAGACAGATAGCGTGTGAAGGGCCAAGCCAGTGTATTGATGAGTACCGATGGCAGATTCTTCAGGTGTTTGGTTCTGACTTTGTCTGGTCTGGGTGCTATTCGCTTCTTTACTGATGAAATGGCATGTCAGATTTCAGAAAGGAGAATGTTGAGAACGACATATCCATCCTGTGGAACTTAGTATGTAGGCAGGTGGACATGGCTATCAAAGAGATCTAAGTAGAAGTCCTGGATAATCTTCTGCATTGCCTTTCTGGAAGATGTGATCGATCCATCAAGATGTTGGAGGGCAGTATTCTTTTTTAAATAATTAATTATACCACCGTGCGATATACAATTACAAAGATGTTCATATGATGTTTCATATTTGGGTTTCGATCATACAGTGTTCCAGCACCCATCCCTCCATCAGTGCCCATTTCCCACCACCAAAGTCCCCGATTCCCTCCCTCTCCCTAGCCTGCCTTTATGGCAGGTTCTTTATTCCTATCTCTTTATCTCTTTCTCTTTTCTTTCCCTTGCACATTGTGGATTACAATACTAAGGAGGTTGTCACGAATATATTTTTGCCTGTATTTAATGCTCAGTTTTAGGTTGTTATTAGCACTTTCAACAATGATTAGTACACTGTTCCATTCTGCGTCTTATGACTATGACTCCCACAAATTTGTGATAATTTCCACCTTTGACAAGACCTCCTGATACATGTTTCACCTGATCTTGAATATTGGTATCATAATATGTACATATATATGCATATATATTTATATATTTATGTCATGCAAATAAATGCAGTAATTCTATATCTGTCTCTCTGCTTCTGGCTAATTTCACTAAACATGATCTTCTCCATGTCCATCCATAAATAGGCAAATTTCATAACTTCATTTTTCCTAAGAGCTGCATAGTATTCCATTGTGTAGATGTACCAAAGTTTCTTTATCCAGTCATCAATTCTCTGGCACAATGGTTGTTTCCAGATTCTGGGTATTGTGAATAATGCTTCTATGAACATAAAAGTAGGGATGGTGTTTCTGCTGCATGGTTTTGGCTTCCCAGTTTATATTCCCAGGAGTGGTATGGCTGGATTAAATGGGAGTTCAATTTCTAGTCTTTGTAGGAATGTCCATATTGTTTTCCAGAAAGGCTGTACCAGTAGATATTCCCACCAAAAATCAGATGGGTTTTGGGTGAATATTCTTTCCCATTCTGTGAACTGTCTTGGTATCTTGGTCATTGTTTTGTTTGAGGTGCAGAAGCTTTTTAGTTTCATGTAGTCCCATATGTTTATCGTTTTCTGGTTGCTTTGTTAGTGGTGTATCACCTTTGAAGATGCTTTTCGCTTCAATGTATATCCCTGATGAACACAGATGCTAAGATCTTCAACAAAACACTAGCAAACAGAATCCAAAGACTTATCAAGAAGATCATACATCATTACCAAGTAGGATTCATCCGGGAATGCAAGGATGATTCAACATTCACAAGTCATCAACATAACACATCATATCAATAAGAAAAAATTAAAAAAACTATATTATCATATCAATAGACACATAGAAAGCATTTGACATGTTTCAGCACCTGTTCATGATTTAAACCATCCAGAAAATGTGAATTGAAGGAACCTTCCTCCAATATAATCAAAGCCATCTATCAAAAGTCCACAGCGAGCATCATTCTCAATGGGGGAAAAAACTGAATGCCTTCCCTCTAATCAGGGACAAGATAAGGTTGCCCACTCTCACCTCTTTATTCAATATAGTACTGGAAGTATTGCCAGAGCAATCAGAGAATAAAAAAGAATTAAGGACATCCAGATAGGAAAGGAAGAAGTCAAGCTATGATTATTTGCATATGACATGGTATTATACCTTGAGAACCCTAAACTCTTTAGCAAAAGACTCCTAGAAATAATAGACACATATAGTAGAGTGGCAGAATACAAAATCAACACCCAATAGTCGGTGGCTTTCCTATATACAAATAACAAAATAGAAGAAATGGTTATTAAGGAAACGTTTCCATTCACAATTGTGCCACAGAAAATCAAATATCTAGGAGTAAGCTTAACCCAGTGTGTAAAGGACCTGTACAAAGAAAACTACAAGACACTGTTCCAAGAAATAAAAGAGGACACAAGGAAATGGAAACACCTGCTCATGGATGGGGAGAATCAACATTGTCAAAATGGTAATACTCCCTAGAACTTTGTACAAATTCAATGCAGTCCTTATAAGGATACCCATGACATTGTTCAAAGAAATTGACCAAACACTACTGAAATTTGTATGGAGCAATAAACCTGATGGATAGCTAAAGCAATCCTTGGGAAAACAGAAGATGGGAGGCATCACCTTCCCCAACTTCAAACTGTACTGCAAAGCAGTATTCATTAAAACAGCATGGTATTGGAATAAAAACAGACCTGTGGACCTATGGAATAGAATTGAGTATCCCGACACCCCACCTCAAAAACATGATCATTTAATCTTTGATAAAGGTGCAAAGTGTCCAAAATGGAGTAAGGAAAGCCTCTTCAACAAGGGGTGTTGGGAAACCTGGGCAGCGACATATAAAAAAAAATGAATTTGGACCTCTGTCTAACACCATGAACAAAAAATCAGATCAAAAATGGATTAAAGATCTCAATATCAGACCTGAATCCATAAAGTACATTGAAGAAAATGTAGGAAAACTCCTCCCACGACAAGAAGCTAAAGGCATGTTCAAAGGATGGCAGTTTTCTTGGTCTTATAGTTGGCCAAAGGATAGGCGGGCGTTTGCGGAATACTTTTCCTGGCTTCTCTTGCATCGGTCAGTATTTCTACTCTTCTCTTTGAGGTCTTCCTTTATGGCTTCTCTGCACTGCTTTGCGAACTTGGACGTTAGCATTTGACTACTTGAGGCTTGAGCTTTGCCACATTGGCAAATGAGCTCGAGAGGCTTTGAAGACTGTAGTCTTTTTTCTGGCTTTCTCTCTCGGCTTTCTTCACACAATCACGGAGGTGCTAAACCAGTCAGCACAATCGACCATATCCACATGGTAACCAAGTTCACTGAGGTTTGTAGGAGGCTCAAAATGCCGCTCAGTCTCAAGTCATTGATTTACAGAAAGCCTTTGATTCTGTTGAGACCGAAGTGGTCATGGAAGCCCTAGCAAAAGAGGGTGTTCAAACCCAATGTATCAAGATCCTTAGTGAGCTGTATTATGGATTCACCCACCACGATCTCACCATTATATAAGGAAGTGATCATTGATACCAAAAGGGGGGTTCGGCAGGGGTGATACCATTTCACTAAAACTATTTTGCACCACCCTCGAGAACATCATGCGACAATTAGAATGGGAAGGAATGGGAGTGAAGAGAGACGGTCTGCAACTACACCACCTTAGCTTTGCTGATCACATCATTCTAATAACACCAAACATTAGCCAAGCAGCACAAATGCTGGCTGACTTTGACCGAGAATGTGGAAAGATAGTCTACAGCTGAACCTCAACAAAACTATGTTCATGAAAAATGAACTAGTTCCAGAGGCCCCATTCACTCTCAATGGAACAAACATCTCTGGATGCAGCAGCTATGTGTATCTAGGTCAAGAACTCAACATGATGAACGACCTAAAACCTGAGCTGCGCAGTAGGAAAGAGGGCATCATGGAATGCCTTCAAGAGCATCAAAGAAATAGCTAAAAAGACAAAGAACCTCTGGCTCTGAGGCACATCTTTTCGACTCCACTGTTCTCCCTGCATTAACATATGCCTCAGAGAACTGGGCCCTATGAAAGCAGATGAAAATGCTCTCTGGGTCTACTAAAGAGGAATAAAAGAGTTATGCTTGGAATATCACGCCTCACTCAAGTGAGAGAAGGAATTGGAGTTCCGACCTCCATCAACGATCGAGAGTTAGGGACACTGTCTCATTTGCCAAGGCTTCAAAAAATCAGATGGGCTGGACATGTAATGCAATTTGGAGATGACTGATGGACTAGAGCCATTACAGCCTAGATCCCACATAACATCAAAAGATCACAAGGCCACTCACTTACAACATTGTCAGACTTATTCATCAAGACCCTGAATGAAATGTTTGAGACTCTTCGTATTCCTGAAGCAAGCAGATGCCATTGTGCTACACTGGCACATAATAGGTCAAATGGAAACATTACTGGTGCCCACTCCGAATTAATTTATGAGTAATTGTATGTCAAGTGATTAAGTGATCTTTTTGTTAGGATCTCTTTTAGTTGGTACCCTTTTGTTTTCTTGGATCTGGATGCCTGCATCCTCTACCTCTGTAAACTTTCGAGCAATGATGTCCTTAGCTGTTTCTACCTCATTGGGATTGTGTTCCTGACCCTCTGTGACTCCAATGATTCTCACATTGTTCCTCTTGAATTTTCCCCAATGTTCTCTTGTGCAAGCGAAGTTTGTCTGAGATATTTGAGGTCTTGTTTCATCCTCTATATTGCCTGAGTGCTTTCTTCAGCTCATCTTCAAGCTCACTGATTCTGTCTTCAGCTGTTTTCATTCTACTGTTGAGGTTTTTCATTGAGTTTTTCATTTTACCTACCGAATTTTTTACTAATGACACTTCTTTTGCAATTTTCTTATTTCTGCTCTTATTTCCTCCGGTATTTCATTGATTGACCATTACACTGTTTCTTTCATATCCTCCTGTATTTTATTGGATGTCTGTTCTGCTGATTCTTTGCACTTGTTAAACATCCTCACCATTTCATCTCTGAATTCTTTATCAGAGTGATTAAGTATGAGTGTCTGCCTCGTAGAGTCTTCATGACACTCTGTGTCATCAATTTCTTGTGATGAGGTCGGCATTGTTTCCCAATGATGCTGTGGTAGTCTAGAAGTGACATCTCCTACTATAGTTCTACCTCTAATAAATGTAAATGCCCTCTCTTGTTTAGGTGCTTTGAGCAGGAGCTTTCTTTTTACTGTTGCTTTCACTGCCTGGAAAGTCCTTAAACTTTTTTGTGTGTTAACTATGAGCTGTGGAGTGATGAAGAAATGCACAACTGTAGAGCAAGCAGAGTGACCACACTCTTCATGGCTGACTCTCAAGAATACCTGGTGGATAATTGCCCATTCTGTGAAGATTGGTTCCATCCACAGGTTCCAAGCCCTTCTGTTTAGATGAGACTCAATTCTCTGGTCAGGCTGGCTCTCAGGAGTACCTGGCAGAAGATGGGTTCCCTCTCCCAGTCTCCAAGCCCTTCTGGTGTGGCCTGCTTAGATGAAACTCAGTTCAGTTGCTTTCAATCAATGAATGCTTTAAGTAAAGGGAAAGAAGGGAAAATTTATCCACAAATTGCTCAGTGATCTCTAAGTTAGAAAAATGCATGTCATTGAAGTTGATTGAAATATTTTGAAGATAAATTAAAGAGCTTTAAAGCATCAAAGAGAACCAAGATGATAGATAATTAAAAATAATAATATTAAGTGAAAAAAATTAGAGAGGCTGGAGTGATAGTATTGCTAGTAGGGCATTTGCCTTGCCCACAACCAACCCTGGTTCAATCCTGGCATCACATATGGTCCAGCATTAGCCAGGAGTAATTCCTCTGTGAAGATCTAGGGGTATTCCTTAAGCATTACCAGGTGAGACCCCAAAAAGCAAACAAATAAAACATGGGTGTAGTTGTGTTCCAATAAAATTTTATTTTTTATAAAAGAACAAACAAATTATTAAAAATCCATTTTTGTGCTGGATCCTTGTGGCCACATTTGCAATGCCTTGGTGCGAAAAATGAAGCCCCTTCCCTCATCTACCCCACCTCAATGACCCAGTGGGTACACTCACAAGCTGTGCATACAGCGTTCACCTCTGACTATGAACCTGGACATATGAGTAGATATCCGGGGAAACCCAACAATGGCATGAGTGATACAGCTCAGTCCGGCGCCAAATTGACCATAAAGCAACAAGAAGGGGGAATGGGCTCCCCACTTGGCCTGTTTCAACATAGTTTCAGGGGTCAGTAAAGACACCAGGTCATTGTGGCCATGCAGGATTGCCTTGGAGCAGGGAATGAGGCCCCTTCCCTCATCCTTCCCACCTGCAATGATCAAGTGGGTATGCCCACAATCTGCATAGACGCCATTCACCTCTGACTATGAACCAGGACACATGAGTAGATCTCTGGGGAGAACTAACAAAGGAAAAAAGAGATACAAGTAAGTTCTACAGTGTGTGGCGGCGCTCTACAACTTCTTGCAATTTTAACTTTTACAACCCAAGATAAGATCAGGTCTTTATCAAAACCATTCCCAAATATATGTTGCAATGATCAATGTGATTGGAGCCGGCAAGGGGTCTGGTGTGGGGATGGGGAGTGAGTGAGAGGCGGTGACCTTTTGTGGCAGTAGGGGCACACTGGTGGTGGGAGCAGTGTTGAATGATGAATGCTTAAGACAATGTAATGTGAAGAAATTTGTATTGTGAATCATGGTGTTTTAATAAAAATAAAATAAGTCAAAATTAAAAATCCACTTTTTACATATTATCACTGTCTTCCCGTTCATCATCGATTTGCTCAAGCGGCCCCAGTAACATCTCTATATGTCCTGTCTCATGCTAGTAGAGCCCAAGGGCATCTGCTTGCTCCAGGAACATAAAGAGCCTCAATCCATTCCGAATGAGGTCTATAATTGTTACTGGTATTTGGCATATCAAATACAACACGGGTAGCTTGCCAGGCTCTGCCGTGCAGGTTTACATATTATATAAGAAGGTAAATGTGGTTGAAATGAGGGAAATAATATTTATTGATTACACATTGTGTCTATAACTTAGGCTATATTCCTTAATATTTGTAAGCAGTAGTCCAGGTCATAGGTTTCTAATCCATTTGAAGCTAGGACCCTAAACCATGGTGGCACTGAAGTCTACAGAAATGAGCTACAAGAATAGAAGTAACACTTATCATTAGTTGTAAAGCTTGCCTTTGGTTTAACCTAGAAAAGCAATAAAATTTCAGCATTCAATTTTTCCCCAGAGTGTTTCTATTTCTATGCACAGTAAAAAAAATCTCAAAAGGATATGAATCATGGTGAAAAAATCATAGTTGTTCTGTAAAAAAAATAGGTCATAAAGTGAAAACTATTTTTTTTTATTATAAAGCATAATCTAAAATGTCTTTGGAATGCTTTCTACAAATGTAACAGAAAATCTGAGAGTGGCCAGCAGTAATTCCACTTTGAATTATCTCCCAAATGAAGGAGATGGGCAGTCCCTGCTTTGGTGAAGATTTTCGGTTTTACCATCCAGTATAAGTCACTCTCCTTTCTGCCATACCATCCTCAGCTTGTTGAATTTTATAACTTATGACTTTACAGTTGCCACTGCTACTCCAGGCAAAATTACTTTATCCCAAACACTAAGAAACGGTCACAGGAAAGAGTTATCTTCATCAAATTCTGACTTTTCAGTCCCAGTCTAACCTACATTATATCTAAAGATAAGGCATCTAGTCCTTCCTTTACCTAGATAGAATATGGGCCTAAGTGGCCATGGATCATTTATGATTAACCAATTGATTAGCCAGTCACCGTATTTTTCCTTGAAACTGAAGAGACCAGTATTTTCACTCAGATCAAGGGCCTCTACTTGCTATTGAAACAAAATCTGAAGTTTGTCCAGCTAGAAAGAATGATTATGAGGTAATCAAAGTCTCAAAGCCACAATTTAACCTCTCCTATTTGATTGAAAACAAATTGAATAAAAATCAGTTTGTTGATATTTCTATTTATTCGTTTATTTAAAATCAAGAATAAGATTTACATTATTATTTTCAGAAACACCTTACTGGGATGAACTAATTTATATTATGAGATATCCATTAATCTTCCCTTTGAATTTATTTCAAACTGTATTTTAAAGCAGGAATTGACACTTGTGGTTAAGCCTATTTTGAAAGTTTGATATTTTTTGAAGCATATAGTTAGAAACTTTTTAATAGTGTCAGGTCTTTCTGAAATGTGGTTAAATAAAGGTTACATTTGGTGCACTGAAAATCCAACAAATTACATAACTAAAACTTTGCTCTTTTTTTCTCAAAGGATACTTTGTGAGAGCTGAATATAGGTAATGTTTTTATTTTAGGACTTTTCACCCGAAAATAAATTTAATGTGACACTTCTAACCAACTCTCAGAGACAATTTTAAGTCATCTGATGATCTTTCCTTTAAGTTTCCCTCATTTCCATACAGAATATTTAATTGTAGCACAGATATTTAGAAATGTTTCATCTAGCAGTGACTCATTTTTTTTTCCGCAAAGCAGAATATAAAGCATACTTTGAAAAATCTCCTTAGAATAATCTAAAAATGACATAGTACTGGTTTATATTTTTGTTTTGTTATCTATTTAACCTAAGAGTTTTTCCATGTAAATATACATATGTAACATTAAATTCACATTTTTTTCTCTTAACATTTCAAAGTAGGGACTGGAAAGGTTAAGTGGCTGGTTTGCTTGCTGCTGACCCTAGCCAGTCCCTGGAATCTCATATGGTCCTCTGGGGACTGCCATAAATGATTTCTGATCACAGAGCCAGGGTATCACCAAGCATCAACAAGTATAATCCAAAATAATAAACTTATAATAATAATAAAACTGTAATGTGTGGTCACTGTAAGAGTACAGGAGTTAAGGCACTGGCCTTACATGCAGAGGCCTCTGACTTGATCTCTGGCCTTGCATATAGTCCTGAGCACCACCAGGGGCACTCCTGAACTGGTGGTTTAGGGCAGGAATTGCCCCTAAACATAGTTGGGTATGATCCCAAAACAACAATGATAGTAATAACAATAAAATAAGTGAATAAAATTGTGAAGTGAAAGACATAGATTATCTCTCTTAATACAAGCACAAAATCTAGTGAAGACAAATTAAAAGAAAAAAATCACAAAAAAACTCCTGGCAATTTTATTTTTATAATTCTTGTCTAAACTTTTAAGATAACAATATAAAATTAAGAGATCTGAATTTGGTGAAATATATAAGTTCAATTTTTATTTATACATATTGTGTTTCATCTAAATTTGTGCAGTGATAAGACTCTCTGAATCTTAATCTCACCAGTTAAATGTGAATAAATATTAAATAATAATTATTTAAAAGGTGTAATTATAATCTCATAAATATATAAAATGAATGCATTTTATATTTATATGAAAGATTTTACTTAGTGAGTTAATAAATAAAATAGATATAACTGATATAAATATTTTACTTAATGGGTTAATAAATAAAATAAATATAACTGATATAAATAAATATACATATGCACATATAAATAGGTCATTATTAATGCTACAATGAACTTGCCAATATGCATTCATGATCAAGAGGCATTACTCAATTATGTCTCCACCAGACAAAATTAATTTTCATTTCTATTGAAAAGAATCATTTGTATGGCATTATGTTTACAACTTACAGCACTGTAAGATAGTTTAGACAATAAAAAAGACACAGATAGCAAGATAGTTGTACTAGACAAGATGTGGTTCTTTCGAGAGAACATGGATATAACAAAAAATATGAAGGAATTTTTAGACAAACACCAGGCACATGAGTCAAAGATGAAATATCTGTTCATTTACAAATGACAGGAGCTTGAGAGCATTAAGTGCTTCTGGGATTCCAAAGACTTCCTCTAAAAGCAAGAACATCTTTCTTCCACACCAGGAGTGAGATTCTAGCAGGAGTGTTTTTTGCAAGCCTTCAAGATCCGACAGGAAGAGGCTAAAGATAAAAACGGAGAGAAAAGTCAAAGCAGCACTGTGTTCCTTGGCACCCTCTTCTGGGCTTTTATCTTGGGTAGGGCAAGAGAGTCTCAAAGAAAGAGTTACAGATACAACTGTCAAGAGCAGAGGAGACTTTGCCAATGCTTCCCATAGGGAGCTCTGATAGTGGGGCACTTCCCAGCATTTCCTCTTCCTGTGGGGTTGTAGTGAGAAAGAACGCATGAAAGCTGGATCATTCAGGGCTAGAGAAAGTCAGCCTTCCATTCCTGAAAGAATCCAGGTGTGAGTCCCCAGACATGCGACTGGGCTGTGCTTGAGGCTAATCAAGAAGACAAATGTGCAGAGAACAGCAAAAGATCGTGCCACAGATGCTGCAGGACAGAGCTCAGTCAATATCAGAACACCTAGGCCAAACTATACCACAGAGACCAAAGAGGAACAGACACAGCAATTAGACAAAAGTCACCTTCCCTATACCCAGCTAACCTCCCGTGGTTGATGAGGGCAAGTCTTTGGAAACAGTGGAGTCCACTCTCAAGCTCAGCTTTTGCGGTGTGAGAGCCTTAATTCTGAATCGATTTGCCAAACACTGTTTAAACTTTGAACACATCAACTGAGTTTACCTGAACTAGAGTGTCTCCAAGATTTTTGTTTTATTATTAGAACACTAGATATTGAGCACAACAGTAAATACAAAATCTTCTACAAAATGCAGTACCTTCTACAAAAAGAAGATACTGTTTAGAAGCTTTAGGAACCATCCTCCAGGACCCTGTATTAGCTAGCATTATCAGTCATGTCTAGTGAAAATATTCTTACCTTCTTTCTTATTTTATAATTCGTTATAGACAAGTTTCCATCCCTTATTATTTTTCTGGTAATACCTATGTTTTAAGCATCATTTTGTAAACCCTACCCTATTCCTACCATGCACTTAAAAAATTTAAGCCAGATGTCAATGGCTGGAACCTACCATAAGTGTGTGGTGGTCAGAGGTTCGATAAGATAGAGAAGGGACCAGTGTGCTAATAAATGTTGGAAATGGTAATGCCAGACTAGAACTGAGCATTGAATATAGACAAAGAGATATACATGATTACCCCTAAATGTATGTATTGCAAGCCACAATGTCTAAGAGAAGGTAGAAAGGGAGAGGTAGAGAGAGGAGAAAGAAGAGGTAGAAGAGGAAGAGGGAGGAGAAGGAGGGAGGAAGTGCCTGACATAGAGGCAGGCTAGGGGAAGGGACAGAATCTGAGGACATTGGTGTTGGAAAGTGTGCATTGGTGGAGGAATGGGTGCTGGAACACTGTATGATTGAAATCCAGTCATGAGCAGCATTGTAATAGTATATATCTCACAGTGGTATAATAAAATTTGATTTAAAAATTCTAAGTAAGAGAGATAACAGATCAGATAAATACCTTGCATGCAGCTAAACAGGATCCAACCCCCAGTACCCCATCTGGTCCCACAAGCCCTACCAGGAGTGATCCCTGAGCACAGTCAGGTGTGGCCCCAAAACAATAACAACAAATATTCTTTAGTTGCAATTTTTCTAATTTAAAGCTTCAGTATTTCTTGTTTCAGGAATAAATGTATTCCCTTTAGGCAACATTTTAAGAGCAAAAAGGATACACACATACACACACACACACACGTATCAACTGACAACACAGCCCTGCTCACAGGTTGTCCTATTTTATATTGACTACTGTGGCTTCTCTAATGAGGCCAGGATGTTGAACTCTGCTGGTGTTGGGGGCAGTGGTGAGCTAGCATTTGGGTGTCCACAGCTACCCCAGAGCTGCTGTGTACCCAGCTCTCTCCTCATGCAGCTGACTGTGTTCAGGTTGCTGCCAGCTACTACATATTAAACTTCCATTGAGCTGTCAAAGTAATTTTATCATGCATGGCTAGGTCATTTTTTTCCTGACATGTTAAAATTAACCCAGAATTCATCATTTCATAAAGTTGCTGAGTTGTTCTTTCCAAAAGACCTTACCTTCTACTTAACTGTCCTGTTTATACCTGCCTGAAAGTTGCAGTGTCTGGCATACAGAGGTACACGCTGCATGAATACAGGACTACACAAGCACACAGGTCTCAGCTTTGTAGAGAAGGTATTTGGCCATGCTTCCATCTCACTCTAACAAATCCATTATCATCTCATAGGAAAAGAATTTTCTGGCCCAGTACCCCAGGAGGGTTGGGTGGAGTGGCAATGGTATCTTTGAAGTTCTTTGAGATCTCTGCTTAGTCCATTGAGCTGGCCCTCTTTCCTCTGACTTCTTCCCATTCGCCACACTACTGTTTATGCATGCTGACTCAACATCTTTGACCCATTTGCTGACACTGGTGGTTCCTCTTTTAAACTGTTCTTTATAAAATTTGACTGCATCCTGATAGCATTATCCTGCCCTGTTCCATACAACTTGTCTCCTATTGCTGAAGGTGGTCTCAGACTACAGGAGTAAGTACCATTATGACTTCTCTCTAACCAATTCTCTTGCTGGGTATTAATAAGATGGTTAAAAGTGTTAAATCTTCTTAGTTTGCTAATAACCTGATTTGAACACACAGAACAAATTATTTCATGGACCATTATGTCTCCTCTGCCCTGTTAAAAGGATGATAACTTTTGACCACTCATTCAAGGTGCTTAAAAGTGTCTTAACAAATAGCCTAAGATATTGCCAAGTTTTGACAGAGTATTCCAATATCTGTTAATGGATGTTTTACTCTAAATTAATAAAATGTAAATTTTCATGACTGTTAAAAATTTTTTGGAGTCTTTGTCATCCAAATACCAGGGTCTTCATAATATCTTCTTAACTTTTATTATTACAACAAATTGAAAATACACAATAGATATTTACAGTATTTAAAGCAGATTTATTAAAGTCTAAGAACATATTATACAATATATATTGTATTACAGAACTTATTGTTACTCTAGATTCAGTTACAAAAGTTGGTTACCATGCAATAAAACTCAACTATTTTCTTTAATTTATGTAACTTAAGTACATAGCAGCTTTGAAGGGGGAGGAATGCACTGCTGACAACCAGGAAGATAAAGATTGTTTATGTCATACCCATAGTCAACATTATTAAAGCTAAAATGTTTGCAATAGCACCTGGACATTATTTAAAAATGGCATTAGGCTATAGATAGATTGGAGATTGTTTAGTGGTATAATCATAATCATTTATGTCATCTTCCAGAAACTTTTACTCTTTAGCATCTGGAATCTACCAAAAATTGATTTTTCTATATAAATCTAGTTTAAGAGAAATCTGTTTATATTTTTGAGTCATGGAAACATGAAAGAAACATGTGTTTATCTCTTTTTGTCTTATTTCCTTCAAAAATATTCAAAAACATCAAAATTCTATAATTTCAGCCAGTCCTTGCAGGTAGAACTCAATAAGAAAAGCAAATTGGAAATGGTTTCCAAAATTTAATGAAGTGCTTTGAAAATGTCAGACTACTCATCAGAAACAGAAGATTGTATTGGCTAGAATAAAGAAGATCTTGGCTCAGTATATTACAGCCAGTTAAAACAGTTTGCCAATGGTTATTCCCTAGACACAAGAGTAAGAACGATCAGTCAATGTAGCTAACTGGACAATTTCGACCTAAAATATATTAAACAGGACATTTGATTGAACTGATTGTTGGACAAAAAAAATCTCAGTGTCGATTCGGCTTTGTCTATGCCAATAGCCAGAGATGCAGATAGAGAAAAATTACAAGACAGCCAGTCAGTTATCTGTGTAATAAAAGCCAAAGTGAACTCCTATTATTCAGTTCAAGGGTTCCAGACTTAACTGGCATTCTAGAAAAATAGTTATTACAGAGAAAGGTGCCACTGATACCGTTGATGCCAATTACTCTCTTTACAGAATCAGTTCTAATGAATCTAATTCATGTAAAATACTTTCAAGAAGCTGAAGATATAGTACAAGGGCTAAGACTTGTTGAATGTCATGGTGAATATAGCCAAACCTGATTCGGTCCCTGGTACAACATGAGGTTGCCCTAACACTGCCTGGGATAACTCCTGAGCAAAGAGTATGGAATAAGCCTGGAACATCACCAAGTATAATTACTCAAAAAATAGGCTCTCTAAACATGAAATGATAGAAAATTGTCTTAAACCACTTAATTTTTGAAAGGATTGGTTCAAGATAATTTCTTTCTTTTTCTCTTTCTGTCTTTCTTTTTTCTTTCTTTTTGTGTTGGTCACCATGCAACAGACCATTACAAAGCTATTCATGATTGAGTTTCAGTCTTACAGTGCTCCAACACCCATCCCTCCACCAGTACACATTTCCCTCCCACCTCCCTGCCCACAGCCTGCCTCTATGGCAGGTACTTTTGTTCTCTCACTCTCTCTTTTACTTTTTCTCTCTTTTTGCATATTGTGAATTGCAATAAAGACAACTGAAGGATTGTCTGTCGTATATATGGTTTAGGATGATTTCTTTATTTTTCTCGTAATCCTTTTTATACTAATGTATACCCTATTTCTCATTTAAGATTATTCAAGACCTTGTGGTCATAAATCTGAACTTGATTTCTCTTTCAAAACACCTGTATTAATTGGAAATGTAGACAACTGAAATGAACACAATCTTCAGAGTGTAAGTTTGGCATTTCTTTGATGTGAATCAGTTTTTTACACTTCTCTGGTACAAGTTTTTTCCTTTTTACCTTTCCCTTAAAGATGCTTTTAAAAATATATATGGGTACAATTATATGAATATCTTAAAAACTAATGTGCTATCAGGTTATTTATATCTATGTGTCAATCTAAGATAGCATAATTATTTTTACCATTATTTTATTTAGTTCAACAAAGTCAGATTTAACCCCATCAAGCAAGCTTTCCACACTTCAAGTTGAAGATACACACAGTTTTGTTTGAATGTCCAATATTTGAACAACTATACTAGGTACACAAAGAATATGTCCTTACAGAAAATATTTAACTTATAAGTGTTTTCTTAGAATTTTTATTCCAAAAGTGTTCAGAATAGAGGGGTAACATAAAGAAAATACAGTCTTCTAATGAAAGAGCAAAGTTTGCTATTTGGAACATGGTTTTGAACAGAAGACCATCGGCCCATCAAATTAGCAGAAAGATAGACTGAAGGTTAAAAAATTCAGCATCTGACTCCAGATCCACGGCTGTGCAGCTCAGCCTCATGGTGAGCGGCCCTATAGAGTTCCTGGGGAAAGCAAAAGGCTCGGCCAGCATCTGGCCATGTCCTACACAGCTCCTAGGGCTTGCTCAGCATGCAGGCAGCCATGCCTGCTGGACTTGGAGCAAGGATTGGGAGCCTCCACCCAGTCCCCAGCCTCCCAGTCAGTGGGCGTGTGACCCTGAGCTCCAACCACCACAGCCAACTGACTGCACATTAATCTTAGACTCAATGTATTTTAGCACCAGGTCCTTTCAGGTCTTTCTCATTTTTACACTTCAATGATCATTCTATTTGCAACAAACTGGAGAGGTTATGAGGAATGAGGAATTATGATGTCACACTAGAAGTCACTATTAAATGTTCAGATAGAGACATCATACATTATTAGTATCCATAGGACAAGCCACAAAAGTGTAATAGAAAGAGAGAGAGAGAGAGAGAAATACTGGGACATAGACAAAGAGAGAGAGAAGTAAAATGCACCTGCAATAGGGGCAGGCAGGGTTTGGGTGGGCGTGTTTGGGAATTGAGTGGTGGAAATTAGCACTGGTGGAGGGATGGGTTCTTCAACACTGTATTGTAGAGACCCAATTATGAATATCCTTGTAATTCTATATCTCACATGGTATAATAAAAGTAAAAAAAAATGAAAGAGAGACAGAGAGCAAGACAGAGAGAGAAACAGAAAGGAAGGAAAAAATGCCTGCTATAGAGCTGGGAGGGAGGGAATGTGGGGACATTGGTAGTGGTAATGGGGCACTGGTGGAGGGATGGGTGCTGGAACAATGTATGACTGAGACACAATTATGAACATCTTTGTAATTGTATATCTCATGGTGGTATAATAAAATTTTAAAATTCAGCGCCTGAAAGGCAGAAGTGCTAGTTACTCAGGCTACAAGCTTTATAAGACAATTTTAATTTCCATAATTCACAGTGGTACCATAGAAAAAAGAGTTTTCAGTGGGTATGTAAATGCAGGATAATGGGAAAGTTAGTACTGAATATAGCAACCTCTGAGGCTACCA
The DNA here is from genome assembly GCA_021461705.1 of Cryptotis parvus. Taxonomy (NCBI): domain Eukaryota; kingdom Metazoa; phylum Chordata; class Mammalia; order Eulipotyphla; family Soricidae; genus Cryptotis; species Cryptotis parvus. The sequence continues at coordinate 39,501 of JAJIBD010028312.1, forward strand.
TGTAGACTTGATGAGCATAGAAAAAAATATACCTGACCCATGTGTAAGATCTTTGTACATCTATTAGTCAAATTGTTTGTGGTTTCTTATATTTTTTGTTTGTTCATTTTCTCAGTCTCAGTATTTGAACACAGAGACTCATACATGCAAGGCATGCACTCTGCCAGCCTACTTCCTGACACTTCTTTGAAGTTTTGATAGACTAAGAAATTATTTCCTAGGGGCATAAATAATTATACAACATGTAGGGTGACTCAGGTTCAATCTCTGACACACTATATGATTCCCTCAGACCCACCAGGAGTAATTCCTGAACACAGAGCCTGGAATAAACCCCAGGCACCACCTGGTGAGACCAAAAATTGCCCCCAATAAAGGAAATCATTGCCTAACTCATCTTGAACTGGGTTTTACTCTCTACTTCCTTAAGCACTGCTATTTGTACATGGTAATTGTACCGGTAGACTAGATTACAACTTTTTCCCCTCTCTTCTTCGACTCTTGCTGGATTATGTCTTTCAACTCTAAGCATACACTTGAACCTCTTCAGAAAAGTCTTCAACCAATTCAATAGGACAAATCACATCCGATAATCTTGGCAAGGAGAAACAATCTTATAACACTGGCACAAGTCTATTTTCCTTTATCTCCATGGTTAATTTATGAATATTTGTCTTTCCCATGGATTTTAAGGTTCTTAAAAATTGGACTGGAGAAATAGCTCAAAGAACTGGAGCATGTGCTTTGCATGCAGGAGACAAGTTATTTCCCCAGTACTACATGGTAGCAGAATGATTTCTCAAGCACTGAGCAAGGAATAGGCCCTGAGAAACTCCAGTTGTGGCCCATAAAACAAGCTTAAAAACTTGCTTCATTGATTTTTGGTTACTCTTCAATCCTCCACCTTTAGCACTCATTTAGGGTAGGGTTTACAAGATGTTCAGTAAATATTTGTTGAGTACAATTTAAATGAATGCCTTAGAAAGATTTCACTGATATATTGTCATTTGTTGTGGGTCCTGGAGGATGTGGTAGAATTTAACGAGCAAAAAAAAAAAAAAGGAGGAGTGGAACAGGATAACAGCATGGGAGAGAGCTTGCTTTTCACATAGTCAAGCTGAGTAATTCCTGCCAGGAGTAATTGCTGAGTGTAGAGCCAGAGGTAACAACTGAGCATAGCAGGGTATGACCCAAAAGCATAAAGCAAGGGCAGGGGCTGGAAGTCGGGGCAGCAGGGAAGGGACCTGAAGATAGTGTGGGAGCTAGTATTTTTTCCTTGAATCAGTGAACTCAGGCAGGGTACCTGCCACTACATGGTTCCCAGAGCACAGCAACCACCAGGAGTGATCCCTGATCTCACAACCAGGAGTAAGACTGACACAATTGGCCAGAGCAATAATACGCAGGTTAGGGCATTTGCCTTGCATGCAGCTGATCCGGGTTCAATTGTAATTGATCCCCTGAGCAGCGCCAGGTATAACTCCTGAGTGCAGAGCCAGGAGTAACCCCCTGTGTCCCGCAGAGTATAACCCCCCCCAAAAAAAAAGACCTGAGTACCATCTGGTGTGCCCGTTCCAAAAAAAAAGGAAGAGGAGGAAGGGGAGGAAGAAGTGGAAGAGGAGGAAGAATAGGAAGAGGAAGAAGATGAAGAGGAAGAAGATGAAGAGGAAGAAGAGGAAGAGGAAGAGGAAGAAGAGGAAGAGGAGGAAGAGGAAGAAGAGAAAGAGAAGGAAGAGGAAGGAGGAGGAAGGAAAAGAAGAAAGATGAGGGATGGGGAGAAGGGAGGAAGAGGAAGGAGGAGGAGAAAAGGGAGAAGAAAAGAAGAAGACAGAGCAAGAACTTGGCATGGTGGGAAATTCATTAAGACAAATCCTAAATGGAACTGGTGTGTGCAAGGGTGTGGTGGATGGTCAGAGATGAGTTGATATTAGATGTATGTAGGAGAGTAAAGGCAGTCATCTGGGAATTTGCGGAAGGGTGCTAAAACCAGAAGTACACACAAGACATTTGTGAATGGGTCATACAATATCCTATTACTCCTTCCTCACACATCTTGAGCTGCACAAATATGCCACCCAAAAATTAGACTTTGCAAAAACCATGCCCCCTGCCCCCCACCCCCATAAAAGACTGCATCAAGACACATTCATAATGGTCCATATCAAGCTCCATGGCTTGATAGAACACATTTTTTGCAGCAGGGGCCCTCCATATCATTCCAATCCCAACCTATGCATTACAACATAAATCCCTACATAGGAAGAAGAATGCTTTTGATATTCTTGACTCATGAGTAGGTCAGAGTTCCACTCCACAAAAGTGTGCAATTTACAAATGGCAAACCCTGACATGTTTAACAGGGGATCAAGATTCTTTCAGTCCACTGAATGAAGAACTATAGCAATGCCAAGAAAGCTGAGCTTTGCTAACAGAACTCTGAATAAACTAAATTACTCTTCCAAAGGAGACTATCAAATGACAGTCTGGAGATCACACATTTCTATTCTTCTGTGTAAAGTTTATCACTTCAGTTGTAAAAAAATTATTCTTCTTTAAATGGTTGTTCTTTCTCTTTAAACTCTGGCAAAATTAAGTTTAGCTTCTCAAATTGGAGGTGTTTTAAAATATTGAATGCGTTATTTGTTTTGTGTTTATTGCATTTTAAGGACTGGATTTTATAGTGCTTAACATAAAGTAAACACATACTAATAGGATTGACACATGAAAACATTTTCACAATATAATAAAGAAAACATGGGGGCTGGAGTAATATTCAGAGGGTAGAGCGTTTGCCTTGCATGCGGTCAATGCAGGTTCGGTCCCCAGATTCCATATGGTCCCATGAGCACCACCAGGAGTAATTCCTGAGTTCAGAGCCAGGACAAATCCCTGAGAATCACTGGGTGTGGCCAAAAAGAGAAGGAGGAGGAGGAAGAGGAAGAAGAGGAGGTGGAGGGAGGAGGAGGAAGAGTAGGAGGAGAAGGAGGAAAAAAGGAGGAAGAGGGAAGAGAAGGAGAAGGCAGAGGAGGAGAAGGAGGAGGAGGAGAAGGGGAGAAAGAGAAGGAGAAGGAGGAGGAGGGGAGAAGGAGAAGGAGGAGGAGGAGGAGAAGGAGGAGAAGGAGAAGGAGGAGAAAGAGAAGGGGAGAAGAAGGAGAAGAAGGAGCAGGAGGAGGAGAATGGGAAGGAGGAGGAGAATGAGGAGAAGGAGAAGGAGGAGGAGAAGGAGAAGGAGGAGGAGAATGGGAGCAGGATAAGGCATAGGAGAGGGAGGAGGAGTAGAAAAAGAAGGAGGAGAAGGAGAAGGGGAAGGGGAAGGAGAAGGAGAAGAAAGTAAGAGGAAGAAGAGAAAGTGGAAGAAGAGGAAGAAGAAGAAGAGGAAGAAGCAGAAGAGGAAGCAGCAGCAGAAGAAGAAGAAGGAGGAGGAGGAAGAAGAAGAGGAAGAGGAAAGAGAAAGAAGAAGAAGAAGGATGAGAAGAAGAAGGAGGAGGAGGATGAGGAAGAAGAAGAAGAAGAGGAATAGGAAGAGGAAGAAGAAGAATAAGACGAGGAAGAGGAAGAAGAGGAAGAGGAAGAAGAAGAGGAAGAGGAAGACTAAGAAGAGGAGGAGGAGAAGGAGGAGGAGGAGAAGAAGGAGAAGGAGAAGGAGAAGGAGAAGAAGGAGGAGGAGGAGAAGGAGAAGGAGAAGGAGAAGGAGAAGGAGAAGGAGGAGAAGGAGAAGGAGGAGGAGGAGGAGGAGAAGAAGGAGAAGAAGAAGAGGAAGAGGAAGAGGAAGAGGAGGAAGAAGAAGAAGAAGAAGAAGAAGGAAGGAGGAGGAGGAGGAGGAGGAGGAGGAGGAGGAGGAAGAAGAAGAAGAAGAAGAAGAAGAAGAAGAAGAAGAAGAAGAAGAAGAAGAAGAAGAAGAAGAAGAAGAAGAAGAAGAAAGAAGAAGAAGAAGAAGAAGAAGAAGAAGAAGAAGAAGAAGAAGAAGAAGAGAAGAAGAAAACTTAACAAATCCATATTAAATTTAGGCTGAAACAAGAAATGCTGAAAAACTGTGTTTGTGTTCAAGAATTGTGAGTGTACTGGTGTAACTTATTCCATTATGTGATAAAAAAAACCCTAAAGTTACAAAATAAAAAGCAAAAGGATAAATAAATCCTTTCAGAAATTGCAGTTTTCAAGCCAGTCTCTAAATATCCTCTGGGTTATTGTTCCTGTTGCCTCTCTTCTTCCACACTTTATGAGGATATATACCCTAATAGAAAAATATCAAATACAATGTCTAGATTTGATGGTGAACTTAGGTGATGATGTGAGACAGAGACTTTGCTAAAATATCTTTGTAATACAGTTTATTTTGTCAGGGTTCTGGGGGTTTATTTGGTTTTGGTTTTATTGATTTTAAGCTGAGTTAATTGTCTGATTTTTGTTTAAGATTAATATTTCTGCAATCTTTGCAGGTTTGCATTTTTATAAATAATGCTCTCTAGATTTTTTCCAGACTTGATGATTCATAAATTATGGAAGAGCATTTTTTAGTATTAATGTATGGTAAAAATAAATTTGTGTTGATATCTTGGTCATGAGAGAAACGATCTTTGATTTTTAACATTGCTAAGTAAGGAAATGGAATCCTTTTACTTTGTTTCATTTCATTTTGTTTGTTTGTTTTGCATCACACCCAGCAATGCTGAGAGGTTACTCTTGGCTCTGTCCTCAGGAATTATTCCTGGCAGTGCGTGGAGGACCATATGGGATGCCAGGAATCAGTCACATACAAGGCAAACACTCCGCTGTACTACCGGTACAGCCCCTTGTTTCATTTCATTGCCAATTGGTTTATATCTCTCTGTGTACCTGAATCTTTAAGGCAAGAAAGTGCATTATCCATTCTGGCCACTTGAGGGAATCAGACTTTAGAAATGGCATAAAAATTAGATCTTTATTTTAAAAAGATAGGAAACTAAATATTTATTTGTTGACTAACTGGTTCTCAAATCAGCTACACATCATCAAGAGGTTTATCCCAAGTGATGAGATAAATTACTCTTTTATCCAGGTGAAAAGAGGAATTGCTGATGGATGGTAGTCTGGGGAGATTGCAATTTATGATCAGTACTTCTGGACTTCAAAATGATTAATACCATCAATTCTCACTGGAATAAGAGCTGTGTCAGCCCAGGAGAGAACCATATATGACTGTTTATAGAAGCAGATAACATCAAAGTAACTCATGGCTTGTGTTAAGCAAATACAAAATTCTGGGTCAACGCAAATTAATCCTAAAGGAGTAACAGAAAGTTCTTAATGACTATGAGATCTATACATTATCACTTTTCATTCAAGAGGTAGAAAATGGTAGAGCTATTGATGAGATTTGCAAATGGCCTCCTTCCCTGCATTGTGCTAACAGCTGCATAATAACGTATTCTTCAATGAAGAGACATAATCTATACATCAGTAATTTGTTAATGAAGTGTAGAAGTCTACAAATTTTAAAATGATGTTTAGAGCTTCTGAATCATTTTAATATTATGTTTCACAACAAAAATGCAGTAAATCACATTATACTTTATATATTCTTACACTTTAAGTGGCTGTGTGGATGGATGAATTAAAGACATTGTATTATCTACATTATACAAAACAGATGTTATTCAAGGGCATACCATTAAGAGGTATTTTTTTTCCAGAATGGTGTTACTCAGTGAATAATCATATATTTCCTTGGTTTTAGGAAGATGTAGAAGCAAAGAAAAAATATGGAATTTTGATATGTAAAATCATTTTAATATTTGAATGATTTATGTCATATAATTGTAAGATACAGGGGATTTTGAATATCATTTGAAGTCACTGTAGATAAAATAAGTTACTCAGCAAACATTTATATATTTCTCTTAGTACAGTTGTGGTTTGCTCTAACATTTTAAACCAGATTTTTTAAAATGATTCAGAGAAATAGTATAGCGGGTGGGCTGCTTGCCTTACACATGGCCTACCTGGTCTGATCCTCAGCATCCTCTCTGGTCTCCCAAGTCCACCAGGAGTAACTCCTAATTGTAGAACCAAGAGTAACTCCTGAGCATGATTAGACGTAGCCCCCAAACAAACAAAAATGTAAAAAACGTTTTAGTGCCCCATTTGAACTATATTATTATTAACATTATTTCCAAATGAATTATAGAATGCCTCTTGAGAGAAGCATGATGATGAATTTAAATTATTAAAATAAGTTTCATGTTCTCTGCCTGAAATAAAGTATACAAAAGCAACATTTCCTTTTCTCCTGCTGCCTCAAGTCTTTTACCAGCATTAAAAGGTAAGAATCTAATTGACTTGATTTTCATATCCTGTTCCTTTTTATATAGATTTTGTGAGAGTTGTGATAGACATTTGGCAGTCTGAATAATTTGCTAATTACTTAATTCTATCTCTAATAGAATAAGTTGATTTCCTTTGGAAAACACACTTAGGAAAAAAATTAGTCACTGAAATTATTCTCTTATAAAATTAAAGATTATTTCACTTACATCAGTGCCTCAGCTACCTGTGGTGTAATTGATATGCCAAAAACAGTAACAACAATGAACTTCATTCCCAGCAAATGGAGACATTACTGGTGCCCACTCAAGCAAATCAATGAACCACGGGAAGACAAGTGACAAGTGACATCAGTGGCTTGAACTTAGAGTCTTAAGATTAGTACTTGGTGAAAGAATTTATTATACAATTTAAGGCAAAATGATTCTCTCATTCTAGTGATATCCCCAAATTATGTTATCCTTATTAAAGATTCATCTGACAGTTTTATTATTTGATATTTACAGATTCATGTGTGTTTCCAGGAATTCATGTGAAATTAGGACTCACTTGTTCTGCCTTGTCTTAAAATAGACCAGACTTAACCACTCCTGGATCTTTGCAGTCAGGCAGGAGTATCTAAAGGCTGCGTGCTCACACTTAAAATACACTTCATGACCATGAATATATGCATTGCTGGTGGGATTTCTTGGAAAAGTAAATCAAACTGTGAATGATCCAATGCACTAAATTATTTGCATCTTTTCTCTAGTGGGCCACATCTTTTGGTGTGTCAGTATCCACATCCTTATAGGTGCTTCTAACAATTGGTAAACAACTAATCAGCTTAGACCACCAGTCGGACCCAACCAATGGCTTTTTATTTTTACAGTCTTATCTTTATGTTAATATTTAATATGATTTTCTACATAAGTTTGATATTGTCAAAGTTATTTTATATGGGGGAGAGGTTATGTTTAAAATGACAAAAAACTGACCAAGGACCATAGAAGCCCAATTAACAGATGAGAAATTGAGTCTCATCTGTTAATTGAGAAATTGAGAAATTGAGTCACAAAGTCTGAGGTCACATAGCATGTAACTGCTTCAGGATATGTATCCTGGTATTCAGACACATTGTCAGGAATTGTTTCTATAAGCCAAAAAGAGTTGAAAAGTTTTATGAGGAAATGTTCAAAATCCCTACTAGGGTAACATTTTTACACCATATCTTTAAGCAGCCATTCATATTAAGTGAATCAACCATTGTAATTCTGATATGACCTTGGTCATTGTTAATAGAAACTCATGATGAAGATGCTGCCCCGTGACGTATTATTTCAGATACTGACTAAAAGTATGGTGCTTTTGCTTTATTGCTTCTTAGACGGGAAGTCAAGAACAAATTTCAGTGTCTAAAAAGCAAAACCTCATAATCTTTATAATTCATGTACACATTTGCTTACCATAGAAATTTCTAAAGCTATATTTTTAAGTGATAGCACTTTATGTTTCAGTTGTGACATGATGAATAATTATTTTCACTTTTCTGAAAAGCTTTTTCCCAATCCCCTCAAATGAATACCTTTTATTTATTTTTTGTCACTTACAAGGCCTCATAGAAATATTGCTCCTTGACTAGGAGAGTAGCAAATTACAGTGCGTTATTTATTAAAATAAGCATAGTTTCACCTCGGGTTAGACTGCATCTATCACTTTTCTTGGGTTCATATCATTTTACTAAATACTAGCCACTTGGGCTACCCTGACTGTTGAAAGTTTATAGAGACTGTAAATCTATTAAGCCACAATTTGCACATAATAAAATGAAACAGCAAGCAGTTAAATGAAAGACTCAATTCTGAGCTGCTGAACATTTTTCAGGAAAAGCCATTGAAACAGCTTCTGCTACTGCTGCCTGCCTTTTGAGAAATTCAATCACGCTGATTGAGGAAACCTGGAGAGAGTTGGCTGTTCCTTCCTCCAGTTCATAATTGCCCTGTAGACTATTTAATCATCTGTAGATGGAACAAAGCTGGTGCTGTGGAGGGCCGGAAGCAAAGGTATGTGCTTATCAATTGCTTCCTACCCACCCCGCAGGCCAGCACCCATCTCTGGGCTGTCCTGCCGGCAGGTGGGGGAGCTGCAGGCAGACTGGACCATCCGGTTGTCAGTAAGGTGGCCTTCCTGAATGCCTTTATTTCATTACAGTAAAGCGCACACCAGCCAAGTTTTTTAAGAGCTAACTTCAGAGCAGAGAATGAAGTCTTTCTATTTGCTACAGAATGCAGATGGGCACAGATAGACTAGCAAGACAGGAATTTACCAGGTACCAATTTGACAAGAAGACTAAGGAAAGAAAAATTACTGTTTCCTCTGAAAGACCATCAAAAAGTAAATTTTGATGTGATCACAACTAGCCTACAAATATGATCATCAAAATAAACACACTATTTGTTTTAAAGCATATTTATTCTGGTACCTCACCATCAAAGCTGAGCTTCTTTCCTGGTTTCATTGCCCCACATTGGTGGGGGTCCCTGGCCTAGTACACAAAAAAATTCTGATCAAAAACCGCATACCCAATTTTATTAAGAAAATCAGACAGGGTGGCAAATGGAGACACTCTATGTAAAGTATAAAGTGCCACCCTGTCTGCTGATCTTCTTAATAAAATTGGTATATCCATATATATATACATGCTTCATATATATATATATAATTTGCAAATTCATATTATTGTCTTTCCATGGTATTTTATGGAGAGTTCGAGAGCTGAAGGCTACCACATAGTTGTTTATGTGTGAACCAGTTTATGTGGGAACCAGACAACCTGATACATCATACTAATTGACTCAGAATATTAGCCTTGAAACGCTGTTTCCTCCTGAATGCAAACCATGGATCCAAGAGCATAGGTCCCATAGGTAACACTGAAGTAATAAACCATACCACAGATTTTAAGAATGAATTTGGGCACTTTATGCTTGCAAAGGAATTCTGTAAAGAATAGTTCCATTGTTTGGAGCTGTTCCTGCAATTACTACCAAACAATCTTCTGTATATTTCTTTTTTAAGCTTCTCTTGTCAGTGTGAAATTTTTGAAGAATTTAAATTCTAAAAACAAAAAAACACCAAAAATAACCCCTCCTGTCCAGCTAATGTGTGCCAATTAAGTTCTATTCATTGAATCAACAGTTTTCTGTTAGCTGTGTCTTCAGGTAGAACAGTCTGATAGCCCTGCCCTTTCCCAGGCTTCCTTGCAGAGACCTCTGCCGCTTTCAAACAGTAGGGACACCTGTTTTCAGAGCAGGGAAGGCCAGCATGTGAAATCTTAGGAATGGGGCTGCTATTGAAAAAGGGTGCTTGATAAGGCAGCCACTGTGATAGGCAGCGGAAATTTGATAATGAAAGGAGATGCCTAATAGATTAATCTGGTGCGATTTGCCAAAACACAGGGTTTTCTGGAAGATTATCCACACTCGCAATAGAAAGCTCTTTGTTTTGTGAAAGTCTCCACTTATCATTGTATTCTTTATCTCAATAAAAACATAATGGTTTACTTGTTTACATGCATGGTAGATATATTCAGAGCCGGCTGTGGGTCTGTGAACTCCCCTTTCATTTGAAATGTTTCCAACACACAGGTTATTAGCTAAGGGGGAACAAGCAGTTGGACACATATAAAATTTAAATCTGCCTTGCTTAGATTGGCAGAAATTACTGTTATTTCATCCACTGGGAAAAGGTTTTATTTCCTGCTCAAATACTTTTTGTAGGAAAATCGCTAGCTCATTTGTAGCCATCATATATGAATGTGTGGATATGTGTATATATTTAGAACTAAGTGGTCTGTCTCGAGAAGTGGACTTATCCCTATCAACTGGTTATTTTCCACTATTTTTAATTATTTCATTAGCTTAGCTTGTTCCTTCTGTTTTGTTCAGCTTACCGTAAAGTGAGACTTACGATTATTTATTCACATTGACCACAGTCTCAAGTCTTACGCTTGATGCATCTGGAGCCATACTGCTTTGGTTTGGAGAATTGATTTTTAAATAACTCACACATCAGGCAGGATGGGGACTACAGTGCTCTTACTCGGAAAACAAACCAAAAATATCCCCATAGTTGAACACAACTTGATTAAAGCACTCCCTACACCATTGCTGTGATGACTACATTTGTCTTTAGTAATCCTCTCTGACAGATCCCTTTTTGGGTTCACATAAAAATTAAAGCTTGCCAAGGTCAGAGAGATAGCACAGGAATAAAAGATTTGCCTTACAGTCTGGAAAACCCATATTTATTCTGCACTAGGTATGTCTGTCAGAGCTCTGCCAAGACTGGGCCGTAAGCACAGAGCCAAAAGTAGCCTCTGAGCACTACCAGGTATGGCAAAAATGAAAGATAAATTAATAAGCAAAACTTTTCAGAGAAAATAAATATCTGTACAGTTAGCAAAGATACAGAATTGTATATACCCATATTCCCAGTGTCAAACAATCTATGGTCTTTTTCTAAGAAATGGTCTAATTTATTGGCTAATTATACCATACCAGATATTTTGCAGAGATCTTTATAGGTTTTTACAAATGTAATCATCACAGCAATGGTGTGACCTTAAGAAAGTATCATTCCCTTTTAAAGGTAGAAATGGAAACATAAGTATGAGGATGTTAGTAATTGCCAAGGATTGTCGGCTAACAATGACAAAATTCAGTGTCAAACTGAACTGCTTGACTATCTGGGGAATGTTCTCCTGACTGTCTATTTCATGGCTTTGTAACTGACCTGTGTAATGTAGCATTCAATATTTAAAGATTTAAAGAAACAGACTAGGAGAAGGCATCATTTTTTAATGGAAGCAGACAGAAATATTTCCAATAGGAAAACTTGGAGGCAGAAGTACATGCTGAACAGTGCACTTCCCGGATTGCTCTTCTGCTGTTCTTGGAGACTTTGGGTAGGGGATGGCCTTTGTTAGCAAGTGCCATCATGTCACATGACCAACCAAGACACACAAGGATACAGAAAACTACCAAAGCTAAATTGTCTAAGAATCTGATAAACATATCAAAACATAACAGATATCTTGTCTGTAGAACAACTGATGACTACAAACAAAAAATTGTTTCAGGTATTTGAAAATGGGTCCAGAGCTGGGAAAAATTATCATTAAAATCTTGTGGCGTATTAGAAAAATATCATTTTGCATTTTTCAAATATGTTTTAGAAGTTGAAAGCACTGGAAATCTAGTCTTTATATATATATTTTTGATTTATAATTTATACTTAATTGATTAAATATATTAGATTTTTCTTTTCCAGTTCTCAGGTAAACTCAAATTGGGGAGATTCTTTTGCTGTTGTTAATGCATTCATAATCTTTTTTAATATTTTATTATACCACTGTGAGATATACAATTACAAAGATGTTCATAAGCTGTTTATATTTGGGTTTCGGTCATACAGTGTTCCAGCACCCATCCCTCCACCGTGCCCATTTCCCACCACCAATGTCCCCAATTCCCTCCCTTTCCCCCAGCCTGTCTTGATGGCAAAATCTTTATCTCTTTTCTCTCATTCTCTTTCTCTCTCTCTCACTTCTCTTACACATTGTGGATTGAAATACATACATTTAGAGGTTATCATGTGAATCTTTTTGTTCAGTATTCAATGCTCAGTTCTAGGCTGGTATTATCACTTTCGACAATTATTAGCACACTGTTCCCTTCTCTGTCTTACCTAACCTCTGACTCACACATGTTTGTGGTAGATTTCACCTTTGACAAGACCTCCTGATCCATGTTTTTCCTGACCTTGGATATTGGTATCATAATATATATATATACATATATACATATATATACATATATATCATGTTGCTTTCATAATCTTAACTGGATTTCTAATTTTGCATAGTAGGTTATATAACATGGCTGCAATAGTGCTAACATTTATTATATAGATGAACAAAGTCACTGCACCGTACCACCATTAAAATGACCAGACTGTCCACCCAACACTGTCCCTGTGTTAGTCCACCTCCTCTTCTCCCTCCTCTGACCCCACTGCTTGATAATCTGAGTTTTATAATCTAGGCAAAGTGTTTGTCACCATCCAGTAATATCTATTCTCTTGTTATGTCTCTTTATATAAGACAGATAAAGGGAATTATCCGGTATTTATTCTCTAAATTGGGGGTATTCTTGTCAAATAAATCCCTATCACATTGTTTGAAATTAAAGTTCAGTGGTCTTACTTGAGCTTGTGGTTTTAAGTTTTTTCTAATGTTTTCTGACATTTTTCCTGATTAAAATAGTTCCTTCATAATAAGGTCATAATAGTGTCTCATTTATTCAGCATTTGCTATCATTAAATCTTTGGATATCAAAGTCCTTCTAATTTGGGTCATTTTGATCAATCTAAAAAAGAGTCTCTGTCAGTCATTCTGGTGTTACAGATGCAGAATTTTCCATTTATTGGTTGAGAGAATAAGCCTCCTCCTAGTTGTGTTTATGAATGGAAATGTATGACTGCATGACCTGAAAATCATGGTATTTCCTTTTCCATAGATGTTAAAACACCATAAATGAGCAGGATTCCTCACCACAAAGCACCTTCGTGGTTAATTAAATCTCTTACAGAGACATACAGAAAGCCTGTGTCTCTGAAGTATAGTAATGGAGTCCCTGGGATCAAGAGAGGAACAAATTGCTTGTTGGACTTGGAATATTTTGACTAAAAGCTGAACTATTTTAAATAACTTAATTTTTCTTGATAACATTATTTATTCTAACCAGAATTATATTACTTCCAGAATAATAAAACTGATCATTACCCTTCAAAATATCTATAAGAAAAAAATAACATGAAGAGTGATGTCAAATTTCTGGCATGTCATAGAAAGCTTTAAATCATATCAAAATCTCCAGTTTATAAATAGTTTCTACCAAGTTTTAGTACATAGTATTGACCATGTGAGTAGGATGTTTTAATGCCTTAAGGATTCACATCATCTGGTATCCATCTAGTGCATTGTTTGTTTTGGTTACTGTTCTATTACTTATTATTTTAATTTAATTGTTATTTTTATTTGCTTGAATGCATAAGTAAATGCTTTTCCTCATCTGTATTAGTATGCTTTTAGTTCTCAATCATATGAGTCAGAAATTGGCGCAGGAAAGATACCTGAGAAAGAAGAATATATATCTAGTATTTGCAAGGCCCTGAATTCAACCCCCCAGCACTTCACAACCTCCTGTTAGCATAGACATTAGGCCCAGTGGGCCTACCCCACATTCCAAAAGCACTGTTGGTGGAACACCTATTTAAAATGTAAAAGGTGGGGCCAGAGCAATAGCCCAGCGGGTAGGGCATTTGCCTTGCACGCAGCCAGCCCATGCTGGCCTGGGTTTGATCCCGGCATCCCATATGGTCCCCGAGCACCGCCAGGAGTGATTCCTGAGTGCAGAGCCAGGAGTAACCCCTGAGCATCGCCGGGTGTGACCCAAAAAAGCAAAAAAAATAAATAAATAAATAATAAATAATAAAATAAAATAAAATGTAAAAGGAAGCCTGGGAAGATAGTACAGCAGGTAGGACAATTGTCTTGCATGCCACCACCAGGTTAAATTCCCAGCGCCTCTGAGCCCCACCAGGAGTGGTTCTTTTGCACACTGTTAAGAGTCTTTAGAATGACCAGGTATGACCTAGAAACCAAAAGTTAAAAATTAAATAAATTTTATTTATTTAAGCCAGAGAGTCAGCTTTATAGGCTGGCATACTTTTACATATGCAAAAGGTCCAGGTTCCATCTCCTGCATCACACGTTCCCATAAAGCCACTGGAAACCACCCTTAAAGACTGAGCTGGGAGTAATCCCTGAGTACCATTATGTGTGGTCCCCAAAGCAAAAAAAAAGTAAGCAATATTAAATAAAAAGGAATAGAAGCTGATCCTACCATGCACATTCTTTATAGCTTTGCATAGAAAAATATACAACTACACTATACATTTTTCTCAAACCCTTCCGCTTGGATGTATTTCATCCACTTGCACCCATGTCTGAGCCATCATCATTGTTTAATGAGGTGACAGCAGTCTCCACCTCATTTACCAGATCTACCTGGGTCTCCTCCTCCAGTCCATTTTCTACCAAGCAACCAAAGGACATGTTCTAAAAGAGTGAATCTGATCAGGTCACTGTGCTTAAAACCCTTGAGAAGTTTTCATTGCTCTCACAACCAAACCCTGTAACCTAATGGAACTCCTCCCAGGCCATTTTTAAGCTGCCCTCCTGATCCAACCATGAACCTCAGGAATACCAGTCTCCTTTTAGCACTTTGAGATCACTGTTACGTCTGGGTACACAAGGTTTTCCTATCAGCTAGGATTGCTCTTCTGTTTTAAAATTTAACTCAATTAAGCTTTCCTTCCCTTCTTGAGCTAAAATAAGTAGAGTCTCATAATCTTGGGAATCTCTTTTCTGTAATATGTTACAATATCAACTTCAAATCAAATTGTGTCTCTCTTCTGTATAGAGGTAACCTCCAACAGACTAGAGCAAACATTGTCGGCTTTGATTCCCTCTTTGTCATCTCATAGTGGACTAACAGGTAAAAAATCGTAGTGAAGTCATCTTGAACTCAGTAGGTTGGACTTAAATTTGCATTTCTTTGCTGGCTTTCAGACAGGGGCCACCCGCCCTGTGCAGACACTTTTCCCAGACTCCTCTATCTTTTAAGCCAGCAATAGAACTTCAAATCATACTTATGCTTTGACTTCTTTCCCTCCAACTAGGAAAAAAATGCCCTACAATTAAAGGACTCATGTAGTTTAGACATATCTAGACAATCTTATTTTAATATCAATTGTTCATATAATATAAAAGGGAGTAGAATTCATCTGTACAGGGTATACATAGCAAGGCAGGAGATATTAGGATCTATATTATACCTAGGAGATATTAGTTATCTATTGTTACTAACTCTGAAGTTCTTCCATGGTATTACTCTTACAGGTTAATGAGCAAACATAGGACAACATGCTAATCCAAATGAAAAATAAAATCAATAGCTGGAGCATGCTTGTTGGATTGTCTCCTACGGACACATTTTCCTGCGTTGCTGTAATGGGACCTTGCTTAATAACTGGGACGTCTATTATCTTTGTCTGTCTTATGACCATTACATTTCTTCTGGCAAGAAAATTTATAATTTCCATTAATTAGGGAACTACCTCTGATCCTTCTCTGTGATGGGTTTTGGCTAGAACGGATTCCCTGCCTAGTAACCAAAGTGGGTGTAAGACCTCTTTTTAATTATAAACTCTATAAGCTATGCTGAGTTCATTTTCTTTCATGGGTAATGGAATGCCTCTAGGAGGATTTCTTAATCTCAATACTATTGACATTGTTGGGGGACGAGGGAGAGGTAAGTAAATCCTTGTTGGTGTAAGAGAGATATTTTTTGCTTTGTAAAAAATAACATATCATCCTTGGCTTCTACCCTCCGGATCCAGCAGCATTCCCTACTTCCAGGCCCAAATATGTCAATCAAAACTGTCTCCATACATTTTCATGTGCCCCAAAGAGGGCAAATTCACCCACTATGGAAAAACTCTACACTGGAGCCACTAGCAACCATCTTGCCACAAAGAGGAAAGGGCTGGAGGGACATTTAGCAAATAGAAAAGAGAGGAATAAATTCTGATGGCATCAGTTGAACTAATTTCAATTTGGGGCTGGGGGTTGGGCCATACCTTGTGCCGCTCAGTCTTATTTCTGGATCTATGTTCAGGGATCATACCTGACAGTGTTTAGGGATTGAAATGGGCTGGTAATATTCAAAGTAAGTGCTCTTAACCACTGTATTAACCCCCGTACTCACTCTCTCCAGCCTAGAATTTGTTATATCCTAGAATTTTTTGTTATAGGCACAATTGATTACTTTCTTTTATTGTTCTTAGTCAATTTAGATTTCTTTTATTAAGTTGAACACCATGAAAGACAGCCCGAGAAAAATATTATAGAAAATCAACTTGCGTTATCTAGAAAATCAACTTGTATCAATCCCTATGTTAATCACTCCGAAAAGAAAGAAATTCTTTTCTTTTTTTTTATTTTTTGGGTCATACCTGACAATGCTCAGGGGTTTCTCCTGGCTCTGCAATCAGGAATTACACATAGCAGTACTCAGGGACCATATGAGAATGCCGGGATTGAACGCAGGCCAGCATGGGCTGGCTGTGTGAAAGGCAAACGCTCTATCCACTGGACTATCACTCAGGCCCCAGGAAAAGAAATTCTTAAAGGAAGAGTTTGGAATTTAATTAACTCCACCTGCTTCACAATGTTTTCTTTTTTTTTTCCGATTTAATTTTATTTTATTATTTTCCCTCCACCCCCAAATATTATTACACCATTTTAGACATACAATTGAAAGATGCTTGTGTAGAGTTTTGGTTCTACAGTGTTCCAAGACCCATCCCTCCACCCAAACCCATCTCCCATCACCAATGTCCCCACCTCCCTCCCCCTCCCACACCTCAACTACTTGGCGGGTTCTGTATGTCATTTCTCTCCTCTTTATCTCTCCCTCCCGCCAAACTTTCCTGCTCTTCGTGGAAAGCAGTGCATTAAAAGACATTACTGTTTCCACTATTTTAATGGACCGTGCAGCCACTTGCGGCCGCGCAACCTGGGCTCGAACTGGTTTTGCTCTGTTAATCTGGTCGTGAGGCAGTTTCCCAGCATCCGGACAGCAAAAATGGTCGCTAGTGTGATGGGCGTAGTCTCATCCGGCTGCTTCCGGGACCCCTAGAGGTGACGGGCCCACTCCCAAAACCCGTCTGCCCTCCTGGGGGGTCCCCTATTCAACTGGATCCGGGCGAGCCGAGTTCCAGCCTCCCCAGCCACTTGTGAGCCTCTTCATGTTATGGCCGATGGCCCCGGGCAGCTCCTGGGCAGGGCCACCAGGCTTTTCTTGTCTATTTTGCTTCAATTCAAACTTGTCTTCATAGCAAATAATGCTGACATAACTGATCATTCTTAAGACCTCTGAAAGGAGTTCTAAAGGGCAACTAAAGTGTGTGTTGAGTAGGACTTTTAAAGTCCTTATTCACTATCACTATCACTATCTTCCCGCTCATCATCTATTTGCTAAAGCGGGCACCAGTAATATCTCCATATGTCCTGCCTCGTGCTAGTAGAACCCAAAGGCATCCACTTGCTGCAGGAATATAAAGAGCCTCAAACCATTATATTAGGTAATGGGAATGACGTAATATAAATGTTACTGGTATTTGGCATATCAAATACGACATGAGCAGCTTGCCAGGCTTGCCGTGAGGGTGGCATACTCTTGTAGTCACCTCTAAATAAAGCATTTATTGATGAACCGTGCAGCCACTAGTGGCCACGCGAGCCAGGCTGTGATAGTCTGGTCTGCTGTGTGGAGTTGTGACGCAGAGGGAAGTCTGAATTTGGAAAATGGCAGCCCCCATGGAGTCGGGGGTTGTCTGGCTTGTTGTGAGGCTCTGCTGGGGTGGCAGGCCAGGGCTAGAACCTGCCATGCCTCCCAGGCACCTCATGAGCAGCTGGGCACAGGGAAAGCAAGTAGCAGCTCTGCCCCATGTCTGAGAGTCTCTGGTTCAGCATACCTGGGCCGGATTGAAAGAAAACTGCTGCAGGGTGGATGTCGATGATCTGTGCTGTGATAGTTTGGTCTGCTGGGTGGAGTTGTGACGAGAGGGAAGTCCGGATGTGAAAGTCCTTATTATTGGAGAAAAATAACAATTGGATGAAATAAAGAAATTAACACCGCATGGGCAATACACACACACACACACACACACACACACACAAAATTGAACAAGAGAGATCAAGGGATGCTAGATAGAATTGGTTCCATACGTGATAATGTTCTCACTTCTGCCTAATCATTACTGCTCTGTGTCAAATGACCATCTATCCTTCTGGCACTAGAGAAAAATGCCTCCCCTGTGCATCCATATCTCAAATTCACAGGTTCAATTAATCAACTCCGTAAACTTAGGTCTAATATCTATTCCCAGAGAATTTGGCTATGGATAGTAGATAGGCTACTGTTGGGGAATGCCACGGAGTCCCCGACAGTGCCGGGAAGCTAGTACCCTTTTACCTCCAAAGCCGGCAGGGAATGGATGAAGACTCAGGAATCCGATGCAGTTTTAAAAGGCTTTACTTATCACAGGTTCAGGCATACAAATCAGCAATAGGAAAAACCCGGTGTTTAGGATTCCCGGCTAGAAGCCCAGCCATGTGTAGGCCAAGATGGCAGCCACTACGTAAAGGCCCTGTAGAGAGGAGACAAAGACAGACTCAAAAGAAGGGTGTATGCACAAAGAGAGAGCCCAAAAAGAGAGAGGAAAAGGAGAGAGAGAGAGAGAGAGAGAGAGAGAGAGAGAGAGAGAGAGAGAGAGGAAGTAGGCTGGTTTTATACCCCTGCAACTCAGACCTCCCACTATTATGGGAAGCAGGAAGGGGCAAATGCCCTTAGGTAATTTCTTCCAGCACCTCACCTAAGCCCTATTATATGCTAATGTTTTGAGCCAAGATCTGCCTGGAAATGCCTTTATAGGGTAGAGAAGGAGGTTTCTGAGATGGCATGCCTCTGTACCAAGACTATACTAATGCCAGTTAAATATTTCCAAGCCTTCACAAGAGTCTTGTCTACTTCATGGTAGTTTTGTATTTTAGTTGCCTTTGAGTTATCAGGGAACTATGCTTGCTTGCTTAGAGACAAACAGCATTTCTCTCTGGTCTAATTACTTAGAGATCCAAAATGGCCAGGCAAATATGCTGGTAAGATCTATCTAGTCCCACGATGATTGTGGTAGCATGAAAGAATATTTATACCAGCCAGTATAGAATACATGGTCAGATAAACTGCCACATTTAGACTACCCCCTATCTCCGAAGTGACCTGCAGGAGGCAATCCAGGGCAGATGCAGAGGTTCTTAGAGGAGTCCTGCAATAGCCTACACTTAGAGGAGTCCTACAATAGCCCACATTCGTGAGCCCTGTGTCAACTATCCCTGAGTGTACTATCTCAAACTGCTGATGTAGGGTCTTATGAAAACATGACTGTGACTTGCGAGTACAGTATGTAGGGTGTTTACCTTTCATGTGGTCAATTCAAATTTCATCCCCTGCACCCCCATAAGTTCCCAGATCTTACCAGTAGTGATACCTGAACACAGAACTAGGAGTAACCTCTGGATATTTCTGGGTATGTCCCAAAAACCAAATAGATAGGTGATAGATTAGATAGATAGATAGAGAGAGAGAGAGAGAGAGAGAGAGATAGGCAGACAGACTGACCACTGGATCAAAACTCTTCAGTAAGATAGATAGATGATACATCATTGTAATCATATTGACTAAACTAAGGGGCTCCTGGAAAAAATGGAAAGGGATGTAAAACAGATATTTAAGAGGGACATAATTCATATGAGACTAATTTGAAAATTTGAAGCCCAAGCAATTAATAGTACTGTTATTTTTATATTGTTCTTTCAAAGTTATTTTAGTTCATTCCATTAGAAACTTGGGTAAAACATAATGACCCTAAGATGCAGAATCCAGTAAAACTTTTTTTTTGTTTCCTTAAGCACACAGCAGAACCATATTAATGGTGGCCTGTGAAATAAAGCTTATAGATATAACTGATAGGATCCAGTCCAAACTTTGAAAGTGGTTTCTATAACAGAGACAGGTATCAGAGCAGCACAGTCTTTTGGACAACTCCCTTATTTGTAGGCACTTAGCTGGACCTGGAGCTTGGTGTCCTTGGTGCCAAAATCTGTCTGCCAGGTTCCCAAAGGACTTGCAGGATATCTGGATGCAGTACAAGTTCCCATGTATTCATGCAGTTTGGGAAATTTCCAATATTTCTGTTATCTTGTTTGTTCCTTCTCCTTTTCCTCTTCTTCCTACTTTCTTGTTAAACCCAAATTATACAGTGGTAAGGGGCAGGAGCACAGGAAGAGAGGGGGATTGAAAGAACCAACTGATCAAACATAACTCACAACTTTTCCATGGAAGTAATAAATCATCCTGGCAAACCAATAAGTCAATTCATAATTTTTGACTTAACAAAGATAACTAAAGGGAACATTTTTATGAACCTAGCTCTGATCCTGAAAACTCCTCAGTAACTTGAAAAATAGAAACAGTGTAAAAATCAGTCTCTCATCTTTTTCTGACTTCATAAGCAAAAGTCACCATTGGTGGTTTGCAAAGTACAAAGCAATAATCACATCTTTTTTTTTAAAGCCAATGGGCTTGGAGAGGATTCTATCATAAGCCAGGCCAAAAGAAATTTTAAATGTCCAGGTCAAAATGAGAAGGATATGCTATTTTTCCTTTCTTCCTTCCTCCATGTATATACAAATGACATGTAGATAAGGAAAGCATGCAATTATTTCTTCACCTTTTCTCTGTTTTCACTTCTTTCAAAAAGTATTTGAGGTAAAGAGGAAGACACGAATTTCATCTTTTTTTTTTTTTGCTTTTTTTTTTGGGGGGTCACACCCAGCAATGCTCAGGAGTTACTCTTGACTCTGCATTCAGGAATCACTCCTGGAGGTGCTCCGGGAATAATAAAGTATGCCGGAGATTGAGCCCCGGTCGGCCGCATGCAAGGCAAATGCCCTACCCGCTGTGCTATCGCTCCGTCCCACGAATCTTATTTTTTTGTCTCATTTTTTAAAGTCTTAGACCTATGCATCTAAATAGTTTTGGTGGCCAGAGTGAAAATACAATGGCTAGGGCACTTGCTTTGCATACAGCCCACCCACGGTTCGATACCAGGCATATCATATGGGATGACCACAGATCCAGAATTAAACTCTGAGCATTGCTGGATGTGGCCCGAAAAACAATAAACAAATCGATAAAGTAATAGTGTTCTTGAGACATTCTTTCTCCAACAGTTCCACAAGTGACTTCATTCGAACCCAGATATATAAAAGTACATGTGGACCCTTGTGCTTGCCATCCTTTCTCCTTTAGGATTCCACAGGAAACTGCTGACCTAACTCAGCTCAGTTTATTGTGCCTGGTCAAAAGCCATGCCATGGGGGGGGTGAGCCTAAAGGTTCCACATGCACCTGGAGCAGAACAGAACACTATGTGACCGAAACCTCCAAACATGAACAATGTGGTAATTGTATATCTCACAGTGGTATAATAAAATATTTAATAAAAAAGGTCATGCCATGGTCAGTCCTAGACCCTTGAAAGAAATATTTCAGGCAGAGTCTTCAATTGGAACTTTACCTTGTTATCTAGATAGTCCACCTTCTTTTTTAAATTTTATTTATCTATTTATTTGTTTGTTTGTTTATTTATTTATTTATTTGCTTTTTGGGTCACACCCGGCAATGCTCAGGGGTTTCTCCTGGCTCTGCACTCAGGAATTACTCCTGGCGGTGCTCAGGGATAGTCCACCTTCTTGAAGACAGGATTCAAAGCTGGAACAGAGAGACAATCATCTACAAAGGATGGCTACTAATAGCCCAGCACGAAATTAGGAGAAATTTGCAAAGAAGCCATGATTAGCTGTTTTCCTCACCCCCTAGAAGAATTCAGAAAAGACCATGAAGCACACCAGTCAGCAAACTTTGAAGACAAGAACTAAAGAACTGAGAACCCTATTGTCATGGTACCCTGAGCAACTGGGTGCTGAATTTATAAACTAAGGATTGTTCTTAATTAATAATCCGGCTTTGGACTCAGGTCCAAGCTATCAGTGAGCAATGAAATTAAAGTAGGAGAATGTGCCTTCAAACTAATGAGATTTGAAGGATTGTGCTTCAGCTTGCTGCCTAGTCCTCCAAAATTTTAAATCTGATCAATATAAAAAGCTTAAAAGTAAAATCTTCTAGGTTTCTTAAGGCAAAGATTCACCTGATACTATGAAAGTTGAAATTTTTAAGTCCCCATCTAAATGCATTTTGAGTGCAATTTAAATTCAAATCAATATATAATTTGCAAATTCCTATTATTGTCTTTCAATGGCATTCTATGGAGAGTTCGAGAGCTGAAGGCTACCACATATACTTATTTATGTGTTATATATCTAAATAGAATTTGTATGTCATTCTCAAAGATTTCTCCTTCCTGGCACATCTCAGTCTCTCCTCATTACATAAGCAAAAACCCAGTAAACATCTTCACTTCACCACCAAAACTAATTCAATGAACTGACAACGAAAGAGTACTACATTCTTTGTGTGGAGGTAGTGTGGGGTGAGTAGGTTACATCCTGCTCAGGAGCTCTTCCTGACGCTGTGCTCAGGGTCAATTTTTTGGAGCTTTCACATGTGTTTCCAGGGATTCAAACAAGAGTTAGCTTCATATCAGACAGATACCTTAACACCTATACTGATAGCTCTGGCCCCAATATTTATTCTTTTTTTTAAATTTTTTATTTTTACAATTACAAAGATATACAATTGAAAAGTTCATATTTGGGTTTTGGTCATACAGTGTTCCAGCACCCATCCCGCCACCGGTGCCCATCTCCCACCACCAACGCCCCCGGTTCCCTCCCCCTCCCCCAGCCCTGCTCCATGGCAGGTTCTTTATTTCTTTCCGCTTTCTCTCTTTCTCTTTTCCTTCCCCTCCAGACTATGGATTACAGAACATACATTAAAGGGTTGTCATGTGTATCTTTTTGCCTCTATTTAATGCTCAGTTCTAGGTTGGCATTAGTACCCTCGACAATTGTTAGCACACTGTTCCATTTTCTGTCTTACCTAGCCTCTGACTTCCACACGCTTGTGATAATTTCCACATTTGACAAGACCTCCTGATATATGTTTCACTTGACCTTGGATATTGGTATCTTAATATGTACATATATTTATGTTATGCAGATAAATGCAGTCATTCTGTGTCTGTCTCTCTCCTTCTGGCTAATTTCGCTCAACATAATCTTCTCCATGTACATCCATTTATAGGCAAATTTTATAACTTCA
>JAJIBD010028313.1:0-13869 GCA_021461705.1 Cryptotis parvus
GATATTCTTTTTTAAATTTTTTTTTTATTTTTACAATTACAAAGATATACAATTAAAAAGTTCATATTTGGGTTTTGGTCATACAGTGTTCCAGCACCCATCCCTCCACCAGTGCCCATCTCCCACCACCAACATCCCCGGTTCCCTCCCCCTCCCCAAGCCCTCCTCCATGGCAGGTTCTTTATTTCTTTTCCCTTTCTCTCTCTTTCTCTTTTCCTTCCCTTTCAGATTATGGATTACAGAACATACATTAAAGGGTTGTCATGTGTATCTTTTTGCCTCTATTTAATGCTCAGTTCTAGGTTGGCATTAGTACCCTTAACAATTGTTAGCACACTGTTCCATTTTCTGTCTTACCTAGCCTCTCACTCCCACATGTTTGTGATAATTTCCACCTTTGACAAGACCTCCTGATATATGTCTCACTTGACCTTGGATATTGGTATCATAATATGTACATTTATATTTATGTTATGCAGATAAATGCAGTCATTCTGTATCTGTATCTCTCCTTCTAGCTAATTTCACTCAACATAATCTTCTCCATGTCCATTTATAGGCAAATTTTATAATTTCACTTTTCCTGACAGCTGCATAGTATTCCACTGTGTAGATGTACCAAAGCTTTTATTCAGTCATCGATTTTCAGGCACTCTGGTTGCTTCCAGATTCTGGCTATTGTGAATAATGCTGCTATGAACATAAAAGTAGGGATGGAGTTTCCGCTGCGTATTTTTGGTTTCCCAGAGTAGATTCCCAGGAGTGGTATGGCTGGGTCAAATGGGAATTCAATTTCTAGTCTTTGGAGGAAAGTCCATATTGTTTTCCAGAAAGGCTGTACCAGCCGGCATTCCCACCAACAATGGATGAGTGTCCCCCTTTTCCCCACATCCACGCCAGCACTTGTTGTTCTCGCTCTTTTGAATATGTGCCAATCTCTGTGGTGTAAAGTGGTATCTCATTGTTGTTTTGATTTGCTTCTCTCTGATGATTAGTGATGATGAGCATTTTTTCATATGTTTTTTGGCCATTCGAATTTCTTCCTTGCTGAAGTTTCTGTTCATTTCTTCTCCCCATTTTTTGATGGGGTTGTTTGTTTTCTTCTTGTAAAGTTCTACCAGTGCCTGATATATCCTGGATATTAACTCCTTATCAGATGAGTATTGGGTGAATATTCTTTCCCATTCTGTGGACTGCTTTTTGTATCTTAGTCACTGTTTCTTTTGAGGTGCAGAAGCTTTTTAGTTTCATGTAGTACCATATGTTTATCTTTTCTTCTAGTTGCTTTGTTAATGATGTTTCACCTTTGAAGCTAAGATGCCTTCAGCTTCAATGTCATGGAGGGTTTTTCCTATATTTTCTTCAATGTACTTTTTATGGATTCAAGTCTGATATTGAGATCTTTAATCCATTTTGATCTGATTTTGCGCATGTCACCATCAAAGATATTCTTAAATGTACAAAACTTCAGGATCTTTATCCTTAAACAAGAACTAATTAAAAATAAAACCCTTTGACAAGTAAATTAAAATATCAACTCAAAACTAAACATATAAAATAAATATATACATAACAAAATATAATCAAGTAAAACAAAACTTATTTTTTAAAAAAGTATTTTATTATACCACCGTGAGATATACAATTACATAGATGTTTATGTACAGGTTTCTGTCATACAGTGTTTCAGCACCAATCCCTCCACCACTGCCTATTTCCCACCACCAATGTCCCTCATTCCCTCCCCTCTCCCTAGCCTGCCTCTATGGAGAGTTCTTTATCTCTTTTCTCTTTCTCGCTCTCTCTCTCTCCTTCTCTCTTTCTCTCTTCCTTCTGTTATACACTGTGGATTGCGATACATACATTTAGAAGTTATCATGTGTATCTATTTGCCTGTATTCATGTATTCAATTATCAGTTCTAGGCTAGTATTATCACTTACAATAATTGTTAGCACTATTCTCTTCTCTGTCCCACCTCTACCTCCGACTCCCAGACGATTGTGATAGATTCCATTTTTGGAAAGACCTCTGATCCATGTTTTGTTTGATCTTGGATATTGGCGTCATAATATATATACATATATGTATCTATATATTGATGTCATGCAAATAAATGCAGTCATTCTATATCTGTCTTTTTACTTCTGGCTAATTTCACTCAACATGATCCTCTCTCTCCATGTTTATCCATTTACAGGCAAATTTCAAAACTTCATTTTTCCTAACAGCTGCATAGTATTCCATTGTCTAGACATACCAAAGTTTTCTTTATTCAGTCATCAATTCTCGGGCACTCTGGTTGTTTCCAGATTCTGGCTGTGTGAATAGTGCTGCTATGAACATAAATGTGGGGATGGTGTTTCCGCTGTGTGTTTTTGGCTTCCCAGGGCATATTCCTAGGAGTGGTATGGCTGCATCAAATGGGGAGATCAATTTAGTGTCTTTGGAGGAATGCTCATATTGTTTTCCAAAAAAGGCTGTGCTAGTAGACATTCCCACATGGTCTCCCAAGAATCACCAGGTACAGCCCTGGAGGCACCTAAACACTGTTGGGGTGCCCCAGGTACTCCCACTGTTGGGATGCCGCAGGTCCTCACCAGTCACAAGAACTCAAGTAGCACTGCATCAATCCTTGTATTGAAGCACCAGTGATACTGGCAAAAATCACCAGGAGGGGCTCCTTGAACCTCCTGAACACAACTTGGTAACTATCCTTCACGCCCTCCATCACAAGAAAGCATCTTCTAGGGTGGGGAGATAGTTCATCAGTCAGAGAAAATGCCTGGCATGTATCAGGACTCAACCTAGAATCCTGGTACCACATGGGCCTTGAAAATCAGCAACTATAGACCCAGAGACCTCTCAGCAGCCCTGGGTTCAAGCAGCACCAGTCCTGAGCACTGGTCTGTCCGCCCTGGTTGTCTAAGTTCTGTTGGTAGTGTTCCCAGACTCCTGGGCACTGGTAGGATGACCTCCTGGGCACTAGTAATATGGCCCTCATGGGCACTGGTAGGATGGCTTCCTGGGCACTGGTAGTATGGCCTCCTGAGAAATGGTGGGATGGCCTCCTGGGCACAGATAGGATGGCCTCCTGGGTGCTGGTGGGATGAACTCATGGGCACTGGTGGGATGAATTACTCCTGGCAGTGCACAAGGGAATATATGGATTGTTCTGTATGGAACACAGTTGGGCCATGCACAAGGCAAGTTTCTGTCCACTGTATTACTGCTCCAGCTCTAAGAAAGTGTTTTCTTACCAGCAAAAACTGGTCAAAACTCTTCATTAACGTCCTGATGGATCGATCACATCTTCCAGAAAGGCAATGGAGAAGATGTCTTCTATTCATCTTTTTATTTTTTTTGTTTTATCTTTTTTATTTTATTTTTTTTTATGTCTTCTATTCAGATATCTTTGATGGCCACGTCCACCTGCTCACATACCAAATTCAGCAGGATGGATATGTCGTTCTCAACATTCTCCTTCTGAAATCCAACATGCCATTTTGTTGGTAAAGAAGCGAACAACACCCGCCCAGACAAAGTCAGACCCTAACACCTGAAGAATCTGCCATCAGTACTCATCAATACACTGGCTCGGCTCTTCACATGCTACCTGTCTGAATGCAAGGTGCCCTCCCAATGGAAAACCAGCAGGACATTTCTACTGTTCAAGAAGGGAGACATCCATGACATTGGCAACTATCACCCCCATCTGCCTGTTGTCCGTCATCTGTTCACTCAAGTCATCCTGAACAGGATTGGCAGAACATTAGATGAAGGACAACCATGCGAGCAAGCTGGCTTCCGAAAAGGATTCACCACAATCTGTTGCAGGACTCCTCTAAGAACCTCTGCATCTGCTCTGGATTGCCTCCTGCAAATCACTTCCCAGATAAGGGGGTAGTCTAAATGTGGCAGTTTATCTGACCATGTACTCTGTACTAGCTGGTATAAATATTCTCTCATGCTACCACAAGCATCGTTGGACTAGCTAGATCTTACCAGCATATTTGCCTGGCCATGTTGGGTCCCTAAGTATTTAGACCAGAGAGAGAAATGCTGTTCGCCTCCAAGCAAGCAAGCCTGGCTCCCTGATAACTCAAAGGCAACTAAAATACAAAACTACTGCGAGAGTAGACGAGACTCTTGTGAAGGCTTGGAGAAATATTTAACTGGCATTAGTATTAGTCTTTGGTACAGAGACATGCCATCTCAGAAACCCCCTTCTCTACCCTATAAAGGCTTTTCCAGGCAGATCTTGGCTCAAGACATTAGTATATGAAAGGGCCTAGGTGAGGTGCTGGGAGAAATTACCTGAGGGCATTTGACCCTCCCTACTTCCCATAATAGTGGGGAGGGAGGTCTGAGTTGCAGGGGTATAAAACCAGCCTGCTTCCTCTCTCGCTCTCTGGGCTCTCTCTTTGTGAGCTCACACCCTTCTTGGGAGTTTTGTCTTTGTCTCCTCTTTACAGGGGCCTTAACACGTGGTGGCCGCCATTTTGGCCTACACGTGGCTGGAGGTTTTAGCCAGGAATCCTAAGCACAGGGTTTTTCCTATTGTTGATTTGTATGCCTGAACCTGTGATAAGTAAAGCCTTTTAAAACTGCATCAGATTCCTGAGTCTTCATCCATTCCCCACCAGCTTCAGAGGTAGAAGGGAACTCGCTTTCTGGCACTGTTAGGGGACCCCAGTGGCATCCCCGACAACAATCGACCATATCCACATGGTAACCAAGCTCATTGAGGTTTGTAGGGAGTTCAAGATGCCACTCTGTCTCACGTTCATTGATTTAAAGAAAGCCTTTGATTCTGTGGGGACTGAAGCAGTCATTGAAGCCTTAGCCAAACAGTGCGTTCAAACCCAATATATCAAGATCCTTCATGAGCTGTATTATGGATTCACCACCAGGATCTCACCATTCTATAAGGAAGTGATCATCGATGACAAAAGAGGGGTTTGGCAGGGGTGATACCATTTCACCAAAACTCTTCAGTGCCACCCTCAAGAACATCATGTGACAATTAGAATGGGAAGAAATAGGAGTGAAGATAGACAGTCGGCAGCTACACCACCTCCACCTTGCTGATGACATTGTTCTAATAACACCAAACATTAGCCAAGCTGCACAAATGCTGGCTGACTTTGACAGAGAATGTGGAAAGATAGGTCTACAGTGAATCTCAACAAAACAATGTTCATGAAAAGCGAACTAGTTCTAGAGGCCCCATTCACTCTTAATGGAACAAACATCTCTGACTGCAGCAGTTTTGTGTACCTAGGTCGAGAAGTCAACATAATAAACGACCTAAAACCTGAGCTGCGCAGGGAGGAAGAGAGTGGCATGAACGCCTTCAGGAGCATCGAAGAAATAGCAAAAGGACAAAGAACCTCTGGCTCTGTGCACATCTCTTCGACTCCACCATTCTCCCTGCATTAACATACACCTCAGAGATCTGGGCCCTATGAAAGCAGGATGACAACGCTATTTGGGTCTTCCAAAGAGGAATCAAAAGAGCTGTGCTTGGAATATCATGCCTCACTCAAATGAGAGAAGGAATCTGCATTCCAACCTCCATCGAAGATCCAGAGTGAGGGAGGCTGTATCGTTTTCCAAGGCATCTAAAATCAGATAGGCTGGACATGTAAGCGATTTTGGGATGACCACTGAACTAGAGCCATTACCAACTGGATGTCCCGTGGATCCCATGGGACATCAAAAAAATCAAGTGGCCGCCCACCTACAAGATGGTCAGATTTCTTTGTCAAGACCCTGAATGAACAATTTTGAGGCTCTTTGTATTCCTGAAGCAAGCAGATGCCCTTGGGCTACAATGGCACATGATAGGGTCAAATGGAAACGTTACTGGCACCTGCTAGAGCAAATGGACGAATAACAGTATGTCAAGTGATCAAGTGAAGTGATAGAGCTCTTTATTATGGAAACCAAGTCACAAGGGTTCTTAAGAACTAGATCACTTTAGAACTTTATAGACAATAGAACTGTATAGACAATAGAACTTTATAGACAATAGAACTTTATAGACAATAGAACTTTATAGACAATAGAACTTTAAAGACAATAGAACTTTATAGAGAGAAAAAGTGTATGACTGAAGCCCAATTATGAACAACTTTGTAAGTGTGTATCTCACAGTAACTCAACTAGAATTAAGTATAGACTATTGTAAAGAACACAAATGATTACACACAAATAATATGATACTCTATGTTCAAAGATGATAATAATAGTCAAAACTATAAAATAGTAATTCTCCTTAAAATTAATGTGACAATTTTTCACAATCATATTTTAAGATCCTAAATATTTCATAGAATAAAGGCCAATGAGTAAAAAGCCATTCTGAAATAGAGTATATGGTAAGAGGGACGCATAAGAACAATAAATAAGATCACTATACTATATATTTATATATATTCATACTACATAGTATATATAAATGCCCAGCATATACTATAATATACAGTTTATATATACAGCATTTATATTATGTATACTATGCATTATTTTTCATTATAATAATAAAAATCTCTGTATGATCTGTACATGGATTGGGAGGGGTGATGAGTAATCTAGTAAATTTAATCATTTTTTAAAATCTCCTGGCCAAAGAGGTAGGTAGTCATCCAAAATAGATAATGAAATGGCTCGAGTGGAAATAGTAAGATATAAAATGGGACCCCCGGGAACTCTAACCCACATGGCCTGAGAACAAAGAGAGGTGGAGGTGTCAGAGGGCCTCAGAGCCAAGACCCTCAAGTGCTAGCCCCTTTGGAGTCCCAGACTGAGCAGCTAGTCCCAGCTAGGCAACTGGACTCTAGGACTCCAGTCTCAGACCTCAGGAGATTTACACTGGAGCAAGTACAGCGAAGTGGCAGGACCCATTCACCCACTGGATGGGAGAGAACAGCCAAGGGACATGAGCAGTTTTCTGGAAAGGCTACAGAAAAGGGACACAACAAGCGAGATCACATGCAGGTAAACAGAGAAAAACCTGGACATGGGAGAGGGGCCCAGAATCATCTTCTTAAATAACCTACAACTTTACAAAAATCTGGAATTCTCAAGAACCTACTCAGGAATCAATCTATTTTTGTACTGAACAGATATATTGGGGGGAGGAGGGGAAACATGCTGGCAGGCTAGAAATAGTGCAATCAGTTGCAATTGCATATGACTACAATAGTAGAGGCAAAAAATAAGGAGATCTAACTGTGTCTTGGTAGAGTTTAAGTGGGGAATATCACAGGGGAGTGGCGGAGATATAATATGAAATAATGCCAAGAGGAATTTCTAGCTAAATGAATATAGGTGTAAAGGGAAGACTGAGTTGTGTGATGGGAGATAAGGCTGGCAAGATGAATTAAGGACAGACTATGCAAACCCTTCATATAAGTTGGTCAGGAAAAGTGTAGGGAGGGTGAAGAGAATGAATCAGAAAAGAAAGGGGCCAAGTGCACCCACCCCCGTTAAACTAGTCAGGTCAAAGGAGTGACTTAAGACTATAGTGATTGGAATGTGGAAAGGTAGTTGGAAAACAGGAGATTTTGAAAGCACTGAATCTGAATGACTTAAATATTATTAGTTGAAATACTGAAATATTAGTTAAAAAAAGAAGATGCCAAAGGAAGAGTTGCACAAATAGGAATTTTATAGTTTTAAGAGGGAAGTGGCAGAAGCATTAATCAGGTGGGGAAATTCAGGAGTCACTGCTTTATCCAAAAATTAGTACGATTTTCTGTTTGTTTTGGGCCACACTAAGCAGTGCTCGGGGCTTAAATCCTGGTTCTGCACTTAGGTATCACTCTTATTGGGATCAGGGGACCATATGGGGTGCTAGGGATCTAGCCTGGGTCAGTAACTGCTGTATTATGGTTTCAGAAGTTAATATAATTTTAACTATGTAAGAATAGATGCCTCCAGTAGGCAATCAGACAGCTAAGTCTAAAAATTAATGAAAAGGTTAGGACTGACAATATAAAATTAAAAATCATTTATGTCTGGGAAAGTAAGTTGATGTCATTGACATGCCTAGGACATAACAGAAAATTCATGTAGGAGGTAAGAACCAGGCAGTCTAGAGACAGCTTTAGTCTGGAGTCCAGCGGCAGATTCCAGTCCTGCCTTTGAAAGGTAAAGGCAATGCTGGGAAAACTGACAGCCACTTCTGGCAACCATCAGATCACATCTGTTTTCTGTGGCATGGTTCCTCTCTGACTGACAGTCAGAATGCATAAATATAGGCAACACATCAAACAGACAAATCCACTCTACACAGATCTGCCTAAATATTTAGACACAGCCAAGCCTTGACAGAAATTATTAAGAAATTGAAATTCCAGTCACTAAGGTGATCAGTGAAATAGAAAACAACTCTCATTCCAACCTGACTCCTATCAGCAGACGAAGGTGATTTGTCATATCTGGAAGGCAGAAAGCCCTGTTCAACATATGGGAAGGTTCTCTTTGTAGCTTCCTGTGTGCTCTTTTGGCCCTTAAATTCTAACTTTGGTGAGTTTTCTCCTCTAAGCATCCTGCCATGAGAACATAGGCCAGGATAGCGAGCAAAAAGAGCAGGGCACAGATGTTATTAAAAGTATACAACATTTGGCAGAGGGAGGTTGAGTTCAAGCCCCAGCTCCACTGATAACTACCTGTGACACAGCCTTCATAAATCCATTTTTATCAACAAAGTGTGGATTTCATTCACAAGCTACCTCAGCTAGCCTGTGAGTGCCAAGAGGCAATATCTGTGAGTTTTTTGTTTGTTTGCTTATTTGTTTTTTTTCTTTTGGGTCACACCCAGAGACACTCAGGAGCTACTCCTGGCTCTTCACTCAGGAATTACTCCTTAGCTCAGGAAATACTCAGGGACCATATGGGATGCCTGGAATCGAACCTGAGGCAGCCGCATGCAAGGCAAATGCCTGTCAGTGTTTTTGAACTCTGTCCTAGACTCCAGGTTCATAAGGGGTCCCTTAGGAGCTTTAGTTAAAAAGGGAAGCAAAAGAAGCCAGAAATTCTGGCACCACCACACCAGGCCACACCAGAGAAACTCCACTTTCAACTACTTATATACTCAGGTTACAGAGTTTTCATGAGCCAGAGTGATGATACAATGGGTAGGACACATGCCTCACATGCAGCTGACCTGGGTTCAATCCGTCACCACATATGGCTCCTTCTCCCCCCTACCCCATTCCCAGAACTGCCAGGAGTGATCCCTGAGTGAAGAGCCAGGAGGAGTAAGCCCTGAGCACAACTGGGTGTGACCCAAAAACAAAACTAAATAAGGAACTTTCCTTAAAAGCTGTGTATCTCCTGCTAAAAGCATCCTTGAATGAAAGGACCATTTTTTGAGGACTTACTATCCTGAGAAAATCAATTCTCTGAGATAAACATCAGGTGAAAGAGAACATGTATCTGAAATGAAGATTTTAGGATTCTCTTGTGCTCTTCACTTTCTGCTGTCCTCTCCTGAATTTCATTCTTAGATAGTGAGAAATTCAATAATTATAGCTTAATGCCTCATTCATAATACCCTGAATTCCAGCTCCTATAATATCATAGATTTACCTCTTAGAGATGGCATCTCTGGATCAATTGCTGAGTTTGAGACTATTACAGTCTTCAGTGGAGCCTTCAGTCTTCAGTATTATTTATTTTTTGCCTATCTATTTGACAGCAGAAACAGAATTACAGAGCATCTTGTCTATATCATATAGTTTCTCTCTCCCTTTATGAACCCTTCTTTCTTTTTTTCAGTTCTTTTTTTTTATTGAGTTACTGTGAATTCATTTTTTTTCATGGGAATGTGGTACTATTTTTTAGGCTTTTTTGGATCATACCTGGTGATGTTCTCCCCCTTGAGGTGTTGCTGATGTGACTGTGGTGCCAGCTGTGTCGGCAGATGGCAGACAGGAGACAGGCTTGTCTACACTCAGGGCTCTGCCCTGTGGGCCCTGATGGTTGATGGTCTGACATAGAAAAAGACTGGGGTGAACCCAGAGCCATGGCAGAGCCTGGCAAGCTATCCACGGTGTATTTGATTTGCCAAAAACAGTAACAATGATGGACCTGGTTCCCAACAAATGGGAATGTTACTGGCATCTGCTCGAACAAATTGATGAACAATGGGAAGATCAGTGACAAGTGACTGTGAAATGCAAAAGTTCGTGATTGGGTTTCAGTCATATAATGTTCAAATACCCTATTCCTTCACCTGTGTACATTTCTCACCACCAGTGTTCCCAGTTTTCCTCCGGCTACCCCCCAACACCCCACCTCCTGTGCAACCTGCCTCCATATGTCAAAACTTCTCCACCCTCCTCTCTCTCTCTCTCTTTCTCTCTCTCTCTGCCTCTCTCTCTTTATCTCTCCTCTTCCGTTTTCCTTTTGGAATTACAGTTTGCAATACTGTTATTGAAAGGTTATTTCTTTACCTTCTTTCAGTGCTCAGTTCTTGTCCAGAGTGGTTAGTTCCAAGCAGCACTGTCATAGTGGGTGCTTCTCTGTCCTAACTGCCCTCCCCCGCCCAGCCTATTGTTGCAAGCTTCCAACTGTGCATCAGTCCTCCTGCTCTTGTTTCTACTGTACTTGAGTATTAGTATCATACTGTGCTGTTTTATATCTCACACATGAGTGTAATCATCCTAAGTCTGTCCCCCTCTCTCTTGATTTATTTCACTCAGCCTGATACTCACCATGTCCATCCATTTATAAGCAAATTTCATGACTTGATTTTTCCTAGTGGCTGTGTAGTATTCTATTTTGTAGATATATCATGATTTCTTTATTCTCCATCCCACAGTCTAGAAGATCCTTAGGAAGAGCTAATGCCCCAATCACCACTCACCACAACACACCATTCAGAGTGGGGTGGGAACTGCTCCCTCTCATCCCTCCCGCCCCAGTTCCTTGGAGATGAACCACTTTCCTTTCAAATTTCAACACTATTTCACATTCTTAGAGAGGAGGCTCCAGCACAGAGGGGCAGAGGGGCCAGTGGGCTGAGAGGCTGTGCTTAGCTTTTCTACAGGCTGATTCTTAATGACTCAGCCCCGGGGTGTCTTCCTACAACTCCCTGAGCTCAGAATCTGAATGTTCAGTAGTGCAAACTGTCAGCATGAAGAGAGATGCCTTCACAGAGGTAACATTTCAGACCTGCTCTAGTTTTTAAAGGACCAATGTAAATATTGAGCAGGATTAGTATCTCTGGAAGAAGGAGCAGATACATTCTTCATGAATAAGAATGGCAGGGTTCATGGAGGGAGAAATGGCACAAATGGTTCAATCCCCATCACCCCAAATGGTCCCCCCTGAGCATGGCCACAAGTCATCCTTCTTGAAGTTTTGAGCATGGTGGGCATGCTCCCTCCCACAAAAACAAAGCAAGACTATTAGGAGTCATCCACAAGTCCTTCCTTTATAGCAATAATACCCCAGAAATAGCAGACAGAAAAAACAATGGAACATTTAATTTAAGAGAGCACTTAAATTCTTAATGATTTTAGCCTGCAGGCCTTTCAATCAACATCTCCCCGGGCATCCTTTGCAGTGATTTTTTTCAAAAGCAGGTTCCTATCTCCTCAGGGATGTGTCACTCAGCAGCCAGCCTCTCTTTCAGGGTGGTCTTCTCTGATGCCACCTGGTCAGTCTGCCAGGATGCTGGAAGGAAGCATGACATATTTTTCCCATTTCTATTCATCTGGGGAAAAGGAAGGATTGGAACAGTGCTCGCAAAACTATAAAACCTCTGCAATCTATCACAAGGGGAGGATGAGAAAAGTTTGGGGATTGACTGGTCTGCCACAAAATCTCTGGTGGGGCTGAAGGGAAAGTCTAGATTGTGTTATCTGTTTCAAGCTGGAGTAGGAAAGAGACACAGAGTACTGTCAGCTGCTAGCAGAGTCAGAGGGAACCAGCTCCCATCAACGTAGGCTAACAGGGGGTTTTGGAGTGAGAACAGAGCAAACTGGAGGTAGCCCCCATATTCTCTGGCCTCTTTGGGGAACTTCCAATCCTTCCAACAAACCCTGGGTTGCTTCCTCAGATCACTTAAGATC
The DNA here is from genome assembly GCA_021461705.1 of Cryptotis parvus. Lineage (NCBI taxonomy): Eukaryota > Metazoa > Chordata > Mammalia > Eulipotyphla > Soricidae > Cryptotis > Cryptotis parvus. The sequence continues at coordinate 12,089 of JAJIBD010028313.1, forward strand.
CCTAGCATGCCCACATAAACACAAACATGACCTTTCCCACCTAAAAGGTACATGATCAGGAAAATTCTGGAGATATTTTAGGGGCTGGAGCATGCTGGCCACAAAGTCTCAGACTCTAAACATCCTTAGTGATGACTTAATCCAGGCTGAGTATCTCTAAGAAAAGTTTCCGTAACTCAGAAAAGAAAACCTGCTTTTGTATTATGGCCCCAGAAGAATAGGAAGTGAGAGAGAAAACTAGTATTTTGGACAATCTACTTAGCACAGGACCCTGTGACAGGTGTTTTTACATTGTGCACTTTGAAGATTCTCAATATAAATTGATATTGATACCAATATCAATTGGGTATTCAATTGATACCCAATTGAATGAGAATTGGGTATCAGTGCCTAATTTCCATTTTTGAAATAAGAAAACTGAGAACAGAAAAGGGCGGACACAGGTGTCCTACATCACCTCTCTAGTAAGTAAAAAAGCTTCTCTAATTGTTAGGTCCTATTGGCTTACTTTTTAAGCAGGTCTCAAAAGAGTTTCCTCTTAATCTGTCCTATGATCATGAGTCTAGTTCACTCTGGGCCACAGCAAAGACTTCTCTGGCCTCCTGACTTGTCTCTTTCCATGCTCCTCTCCCCGGAACCCTGTGAAACTCTCCAATATGACATGCTTGCTCAGGTACAGATATATGCTGTTAACCTACATTATGATCCCTTACCACCTTCTTTTAGACAATCTTAGTGAAGAATTTTCTCCTTTAATCCCATAATAGAATATCACCTCCTCCTTAAGTCCTCTCTTGATATTTACCTTAGAAGTTCCTCCCCATTTGAAGCCCCAACAATGCAATACAACTCAGCAATAAGCAACAACAAAATCATGCATGTTGCTGCTATGAGGATGTATCAGGAGAGTAGGATGCTGAGTAAAATAAGTCAGTAGAGGGACAAATTCAAAATGATATCTCTCTTATGTGAGAATATAAAGAAACATAGGAGCGAGTAACAAATGGTCAAAGAAAATGGCACCTATTTCCTCTCCTTCTCATTTAAGTCTCTTTGTGTATATTCAATGGTGAGTTCTAGTCTGACATTACCATTTCCCACACTTAGTAAAACACTGGCATATATTTATATCCCATTAATGAATGCAGTCATTCTATATCTGTCCTTTTCCTTCTGACTAATTTCACTCAGCCTGATAGCCTCCATGGCCATCCATTTGAAGGCAAATTTCATAATTTTGTCTTTTCTGATAGCTGCATAGTATTCCAAAGTGTAGATATACCACAGTTTCCTTAGTCAGTCCCCTCTGTTCTCAGGCACTTAGGTTGTTTCCAGATTCTAGCTATTGTGAATGGCGCAGCGATGAATAATTAAGTACACATAGTGTTTCTGCCATGTGTTTTTGGGTCTCTAGTGTACCTGATATTGAGGCAGTCTGAGGGTGGGTGGGAGGGGGTGGGTTCATTGGTGGTGGGAATGGGGCACTGATGGAGGGATGTGTGCTGGAATACTGTATTACCAAGAACCAATTATGAACACCTTCGTAATTGTATGTTTCACGGTGGTATAATAAATTTTTTTAAAATAAAAAAATAACACTGAAGAACTGAGATTATCCCATGGTAGAGAATGGGAATTAGGTAGAGGAAGAGGTTGGTAGGTGGAGAGTGGTAGATTTGTGGGGGTGCTCCTTTGGTGGAGAGTAGTAATGAAATTATATATTAACAGTATTGAAAATCACAGTGTCTAAAATGTTTTTAAAAACTAATTGAATGAAATAA